>CAUYQG010189018.1:0-20534 GCA_963574415.1 Tarsius wallacei | reverse complement strand
ATTTATTCTAGAGATGAGGTCTTGCCAAGTTGCCCAGGCGGGTCTCGAACCCACAGGCTCAGGCAATCCACTCACCTCAGCCTCCCAAAGCATGGGATTACAGGCTGAGCCATGGAGCCCGGCCAGGGCTCTTTTAATTACTGTTTTGAATTGTGTTGATCCAGTAGGTGTTCAGCATATATGGTTTAGTGACTATGTCTTTGTGGGTTTTGTGGGGAATTTTGTTAGTGTTGACATTTATTGTTATTCCACTGTGGTCTGAGAAGGTACATGGCAGTATTTTGATCTTATGAAATTTGTTTATGCTTGATTTATGGCCAAGGATGTGCTAAATCTTGGAGTACATTCCATGTAGTGATGTGTAAAAGGTATACTCTGTGATTGTTGGGTGGAGTATTCTATAAGTATATATTAAGTCCATTTGGCCAAGTGTCAAGTTGAGGTTTCAGATCTCTTTTGTTGAGATGCTCTACCTTCTTGATACTCTATCCAGGTTTGTTAGTAAGGTATTTAAGTCACCAGCTATAATAGTGCTAGAGTCAATATATTTTTCTAGTTTACTTAGTAGTTGCTTTATAAAAACTGGTGCTGCTGTGTTAGATGCATATATGTTTAGGATGGATATTTCTTGTTGATAGATTGAACCTTTTATAATTATATAGTGTACTTTCATATATTTTTAAATTTTTGGTATCTTAAAAGTTGTTTTGTCTGATATTAAGATCATGACTCCTGCCCTCTTTTGTGATTCATTAACCTGGAAATTTGATTTCCATCCTCTGACTTTGAGTCAGTTTGCATCCCTTGTGTTGAGATGAGCATCCTGGATGTAGCAAAATATTGGGTCATGGTTTTTAATCCCATTTGCCATACTGTGTCTTTTCAGTAGTGCATTTAGTCCATTCACGTTCAGGCTGATTATTGAAATGTGATTGTTTATCCCTGTCATGAGGTTCTTATAAAGTTTTTTCTTTATTTTTTGTTTTCTTTTGTATTTTGGGTTGATGTATTTTGTGTTTTCAATTTTGCAGTTGTGATGCATTATCTGTTCATTCTGAGTTCTCCTGTTCCTTTGTGAAATGCACGATCATTCTTTTTTTCTTTCTTCTGTGCTTAATACCTTTTTAAGTGTCTCCTGTAGAGTTGGTCTGGAAGTTGCATAATCTCATAGGGATTGGATGTCTGGGAAGGACTTTAATTCTCCATTGCTAATGAAGCTGAGCTTGACTGGGTAGGAAATTATTGGTGAAATTGTTTATCTTTGTGGATTTTGAATATTGGACTTTACTTCTAGTTTGTAGTGTTTCTTCCAATATGTCTGCTGCTATGCTGATTGGTTTTCCCTGGTAGGTAGTGATCTTTCTCTCTTGCTGCCTTTAGGATTTTTTGTTTTGCATTTACTTTGTGTAGCTGAATTACTGTGTGTCTAGGGGTTGGTCTTCTCATTTGATGTCTTGCAGGGGTTCTCTGTATCTCTTATTTTTGGATGGTCACATCTCTGGTGAGATGGGGAAAGTTTTCTTGGATTACCTTACGGAATACTTGCTCCAAGGTTTTCTCCATTTCCTTTTTTTCTTCTGGGATACCAATCAGGCATAGGTTCAGCCTCTTGGTAAGATTGCACATCTCTTGGAGGCTTTGTTTTTTCATTCTAAGTTTTCTTTCTAAGTTTTTTACAGATTAGGTTAATTCTGTGCTTTGGTCTTCAAGTACTGATATTCTTTTTTTATTTTTTTCTTTATTAATTCTGCTTTCCATGCTTGTCATCTTGTTATTTATTTCCTGATAAATTTTTTTTATGGCCAAAATCTCTGCTACAAGTTCTTTCAGTGTTGCATCTTGTCTTTCTTGTGTCTTGTTCACTCTTTCCATCCATTCCCTAATCCCTGTTGTATTCTGGGGCCAGTTGTTGGTGACTTCCATTGTTTGAGTTCTAAGGTCTGATTTTTCAGCTATTTTCTCTTTGTTACACTGGGAATTACCTGTGCTCATCCTTCGATTTTTTTTTTTCTCATTTGTGGCAGATATCTCTCTTTTCTTTTTAGTTCTGTTATTCTTTAGTTGCTCAACCCTCTATTCTTCCCTGATCTGCACTCTAGATTTGTTCTATTTTGAAATAAGACTGTAAGTGAGACTGTCTTTTGTAGCTTTGAGATTCAAATAAGGTAGAAGATGGGAAGCTAGGATTCAGAAACTATTTGCAAGTCACAATGTTCACTGATTGTGGTAGGGGTACCCTGAGACCTACTCCCCACCACTACACTATATGATGATGCAATGGGTATGTGTGTATACCCTCTGAGTTCAAAATATAATAAGAGCAATGAAGAAAACAGAGAAAAGTAGAATGAGATCAGATGAACAAAAATAAAAAAATAAAAAGTAAAAAAAACTCAGAAAAACAATAGTAAAAACCAAAGGAAAAAAATAATTAAACACATGCATGAACATACACACACATGCACAAACAAACCCAAACTGAAAAAAAAAAAAAAACATAGGAAAGAAAACAAAACCAGGAAAACCAAACACACACATGTACACACACCCAACAGAGAGTGAAAGGAGCAGAAAAAAAGAAAAGAGAGAAAAAAAGGGAATTTAAGTCAAACCCCCACGCATATATTCACACACATATTAAACTAAAAAAAGAGAAGAAAAAAATAAAGAACTTTAAGATGAACACTCAATCATTCATGTACACACATGAACAGAAAACAAAAAAATGATAGAAGGAAAAAGAAAAAAAAAAGAAGAAAAATATTCTTTAAAAGGTGAGGGGGAATGTAGAGTGAACCCTCACATGCATCTACCATCCTGTGCCAGGTTCTGCAATTGCTCTTCTCAGCTGCTAACAGGTAAGCCCTTCTACTGTCTCCTCCAGAGCTTTGATGTCATTCACAGTCTCCTCAGTGTCTAGACTAGGGAAGGAGGAGGAGGTTGTAGGGGTGAGTGGGCTTCAGTCCTCCCCTCCCACTCTAGTATGGTCAGGGAAATGCCCTCCAGTGGGAAGGTATGGGATTGTCTCTTCCTCAGTTACTGGCAGGAGGTGCCCCAGCAGATTTATCCTGGAGGAGAGTCTTCCTGTCTCAACTGAAATCCAAGTTCTGCCTGGGTTCATCTTTCTCGGTCTAATGTTCAGTGGATTCCTGGGGTGGAGGGGAACTCTGATCTCTTCAGGGGGTCTTCCTCATCCTTTTCTGGTCACATCCTTTGTTCCATGCTGAATCAAGGTAGAGGGTGGGACACCTGAGACTCAGCACTCATTCTCTCCCTCTGGAGTTTGTGTTTTCAGGATATTCCCTCTGGGTCATGATCAACCCCTGAGTAGTTAGTCTGCCAGCCTCAGAGATTAGGTCTATCACTTCAGAATGAGCAAGTCAGAGTACTTTTGCACCCAGTTTTCAAAGATGATTGCTTCATCCTCTCTGGTGGGGCTTTCTTCTAGGTTCCCTCAATATGCTCCCTCCACAGCTCTTGCTGCCCATGTCCAGCCAGACTCTACAATGGTGAGACAAGCCTGGAGCTGGCAGTCACTCCAAATAAAAGGCACAATTTTATTCACAAAAGCCACAGGAGAATGAAATACCTTGGCATCTTCCTAACCAGAGACATGAAAGACTTTTATAATGAACACATGGCACATATACACAATGGAATATTACACAGCCATAAAGAAGAATAAAATCATGAACTTCACAGCAACCTGGATAGACTTAGAATTTATAATACTGAGTGATCTTTCACAGAGGTGAAGAACTGAGTATCACATATTCTCACTCATAAGTGGAACTTGAACAACTATCATAATACTATAAGAAAAGCATTGACAGTAGCAGGAAACTTCAGGGGGTGTGGGGAGGTGAGGAGTCGAGGTTGGCTGTAGTCAGAATCTGCCTGGGCAATGGTGGGGGCATACTTCATCAACAAGGGTACCTGCACAATGAATATTTGTATACCTAACCCTGAATTGTACCCCGCAATTTTAAAATAAAAAATTTAAAGGAGAAAAATAAAATAAAAGAAAATAAAGAAAAAAAATCAAAACAAATAGGGTGGCATAATTAGTTTACAAAACCATAATGTCAGTAGTCAACAACTCCAGAAAATTTGCAAGTCATGTCAATGATTAGTCCAAATAAAATACTTTTTTCTTTCTCGTCAGAAGAGAGACAACTAAGTACCATATGTTGAAACAAGAAATGATGTTACTGATTTCAAAAAATAGTAGCTTTTTATTAAGCCACTATAAATAAAACATGGGAATTTAAAATTTGCATTTATGTGGTCTATATAGAAAGAAAGCATGATGTTATTTCATGTGATCCTGTCTAACTCGATGCATTAAAATATACAATAAAATTGTTTATATTATGAGAGTGTAAGTTTAAGTTGGACTGTAGGAAAACAGTCCACTTTGTAATTTGCAAATCAGAGCCATATTTCATTTTCCTACAGTAAATCTATTTACTGGAGATTATAGAAACATAGATACTACAAAACTTACCAAGTTTTTTTGAGAACTAGGTTGCCATCTTTTTTTCTGATTTTCCCTTTATTATGAACATAGCCTCCAAAACAGCTTGAAGGAACCAACTAAAGTGGAATTTATGATAATTATTTTTAGACCCAGTGCATAGCCGACCAATAGACTGGGTCTGTGAGAAGAAATTAGAAGTATCAGCTAGAAAAACCCAAAGTTACTAAACAGAAAATATTTGGGAGAAATAGGTAGTTTATGAGAGATGATAAGCAAAAACATTAAGTTGTATAATACCATTTGTTTGAGCATCTGTTAGGAACGTATGCCTCAATTTCCTCATGATTTACTCCTCACATTTTTCTTTCTTTGCCCTCAAATAAAGGGCAGTTTTGTCATCAAACACTGAGATAAATTCCTTGTCACAACTTACTGCTTCCTCATAGCTTAATGTACCATACCAGTATAAATAGAATTTCACATTAAATGGTAATGAATCCCATCACTTGTCACCTATATCAGAATTGACTTACTGCCTTCCAAAGCATAGAAAAAAACTCATCTCAGAGTGGCCTGTCACTGACAAAACATTGCCTAATCACTTCTAATATGATTGTAAATAGACTTTTGTCATACTACACCTTCATAAGCTTATGAAACCAATTTAAGTAAAATCCGTTCAGCTCTGGCAAGTCACCACCATGCCACTTACACCTCTAAGCTCTTCCACTTTTGAATGCCTGTCCTATAAGGCAGGCATTATAGAGCTCTGCTTTTAAAAACTGAAACTAAAACCTGTCCACAAGTTCTGAGTTTATTCATTTCTCCACTCTGTAGACTGTGCTGTCCCACATGGTAGTCACTAACTGCATAATGCTATATAATTTTAATTTTTAATTAGTTAAAGTTAAATACAAATAGCTACATGAGATGGTGCACATCCCAGCTACTAGGAAGGCTATGGCAAGAGGTTCAAGACCAACCTGGGAAATATAGCAAATCCCCACTCTTAAATAAAAAACAAAAATAAAAAAAGATTTAGTTTTTCTGATACTTCACATTTCAAATGTTTAAAGTAGCTACTAAATACTATATTAAACACTCGTATTATAGAATTTTTTCATATTTACAGAAAGTTCTATTGAACAGTCCTCTTCTAGAATCTTTTTGAAATTTACTCCAATCTATTATTCCGTCATCACTTGCTTTTCTATAGCTGAGATCTTATAGACTCTTATAGACTTTTATCTACATTTTGAATCTTTCTGCTGTTTATATCATTCACACAAATACCAACCATCATATCAACACAAACTTTCATCTTTTATTTGCCATAAAAAATGCCGAGCAATGCATTAGAAAAATCAGAAACAAACAAAAACAGTGTGAATTGTGCTACAATTAATTCATTGTTTTCATGTTCAGTTGCTCACTTAGAAAACACATATAATTAGGCCCCATCCTATTCTCTACAGTCAAGCTAATCTAAATCTTTTTTTACTCTTTTCAAGCTTTTTCACTTTTTTCTTTCTGCAAGCGTATTAGCTTCTGTAGAATATCAGAGATAAGTACAGCCAGGATAGTTGTCTTACTGTAGGGACTTCAAAGGATTTGTGGATGATTAAGGAGAAAGATGTTACAAAAAGGTTGCAATCGCTAGCAAAAGTTTGATTTGAAGGACAAGTTTGCATGTAAGGAAAGTCCCTCAAAGCCCGGAAATGTCCAGAGGCTATGGCAGCATGGGCATCACCATCGAGTATGAAAGTAGAGCAAAGGAAATTCTGGATGGAGAGGAGGACAGGAGAGGAGGATTATGTGTCAAGATGATGGTGCTCAGAAGCACAATAAGTAGTCTCTGGGTTAGAGAGTTCCACAGTGCGGCAGAAACTTGTGCCCTGCATTTAATATTACCTATGGTCAGCAGAAGTTTGGCACAGTTTCATAGGTTATGCAAAGAAAGCAGGCTCTAGATGGCTAAAAATCTGTTTATTTTAACCACATTAAATCATTTGAATATATAAGAGTCTGATTTTGGTCAAGCAGACTTTTGAGTTAACAGGTTGCAGCGTGCTGTAAAGAAATAAAGAACCAGTATAGGCCATCTTTGCTCATTTATGTAACAGTTACTTAAAACAGCCTCCTGATTTGTACCCCACATCCTTAAAATAAAAAAAATAAAAAATCAACATCCCTTATACAGGGTGCTTATGTTTTTGTTTAAAATATTCTACTTCTTTCTTTGAAGTTCAATTGATAAAGCTCTCCTCTGTTTTGCAAGCTTGATATCGCTTCTCACCACTGGATTTCACCATTTCTTGATTTCTCAGGAAATTAAACTTAGCAGTAAGAATCTCCTCACCTGGAACATCTATGTTGAAATATCTGAGAAAGAAAGAATCTTTGCTTTGGGGAAATTAATGCTTCTACTGGGAATACCATAGGAAAACTCTATACTTACCTTGAGTTATTGTTGGCTAGTTTAGATTAATTATAGGGAAATCATGAGTATATTAGACTCGTTAGATTCCTGCTACACTCCCTACAGCACAAGATTATGACCAGAGGCTGTTAGGTCAGCCCAAATTTACACATTAGGAGAATAGAGGGGACCAAAAGAACATTCTTAACTGCTTCTTTGTTTTCTCTGCCCCATTCTGAAAACTAATCCTCAATTTAAAAAAAAAATTGCCTGGGCAGGTGAAACCTCCTCTCTACAATAAATCAAAAAAATTAGCCGGGCGTGGTAGTGCGCGCCTGTAATTCCGGCTACTCGGAAGGCTGAGGCGGAAGGATCGCCGGAGCCCAGCACGTCGAGGCTGCGGTGGCCGGGAGCGGCCACTGCACTCCAGTCTGGGCGATCCAGTGGGACTCCAACTCAAAAAAAAAAAAAAAAGTTCCCAAGGATGAATTTTAAAAGTATTACCTTTGACAGCTGCCTTAGATAACTACTTAATACATACCTTTTTATATTTGTTTAACTTAATGTTAACATTTTTCTATTTTTTTCCTTTTATTTAAGCAGGATCAGGCTTCCTTTATTTTAAAAACAGAGGAATGTAAACACACATGCACATACCTATTAACAGTCGTGGGACCTTTATACCAAACTTTCCACTAGGCAGTGGGTCTCTTGAGGGAATATAATAAGTGTTAGTCAATATCTATAAAATAATTAAAGCTATTTTTGTATTATAATTCATAACTGTATGTCTTTCTACTAAAGAATCAAGGGCATAATTTATTATATAATAATGCTTTATCTAAACTATTAATTTATATTTCATTATGATATATGGTATTATGTTTTATATAGTTTGTATTCTATTTGTATGCTTAAGGGACAATGATAGTTGTGTACAAAACCAACGTCATTTTGTAAACCGTGGTATCTTAGGCAAGTTACTTGATCTTGCAGCTTTATTTACTCATTTATGAAACAGGGGTAATAACTGTGTGAATAACCTGGAAATTATAGAAGAATATTAAATGCGTACAGCTTGCTTTGTAAATGGAAAAATTTCAATAAGTACTTACAATTGGAATAAAAACTGTTGATTGCCTGCCCAATAGCCATTTCCACTTCCTCTACCTTTCCCTTTAGTTAATCAAACTTCTGAAAGAATCAGAGTTGGTCTTGGCTGCTTGTGGCATTTCTTCCCATTTTTGTCATAAGATTACTTAAGGTTGTACATATAACTTAGTTGCTCACTGAAATATAAGAAATTCTGCTTGGAATTCTGAGAAATGTTGCTCTTTCTAACAGAAAGAGGAAGAAGAGAATAAGGAACAAAATACTTTCTCTCCTGCTTTTGCACATGGCTGTGTGAGAACTTGATGGCAGGAACTGCTGCAGCCCTTATGCCACCATTGGGGGACCATTGCTGACACACTTTGGCACAGTGTAAATCTGGAAAAGGGCCTGGGTCCTGAACGACCGCACTAAACCATGAAAACAGATACATATAGCCCTCCTAAATTCCTTTGGGAGAGAAAAACAAAGATCTATTGTATATATTAAGATAAATATTGTTTTTTCCAGCATTTTAACTAATATAGTGGTTAATGGTAATAGAAGTAGCCGTACTATCACATGCTATCTTTAGAATTGAACGTTTGTGATTACAAAATTGAGAGTAGTTGGTGATTTGCATTCTGTCTTTAATCTACTTATTGTTATTATTCTTAGCACCACCTTCAACCACATATTACTAGGCAAATTTTCTTCTTAGTATATATTTAATGTTTTCTTTTTTGTAATGAAGAAAATGTATAAACAGTAGCTTCCTTAAATTTTAATAAATTTTTTACAAGCACCGCAAAGTTTGCAATATATATCTCTGAACTTTTACTTCTGATTCACTTCTACAATTCTCTTTTTTACATTTTTCTTTTGTACCATGTGTTATGTATTTAATTTTAATTCTCAATGTTTGCTTATTTTTCAGTGTTTCCTTCTCTCTTGTGTATTGTTTTTTGAGTATTTTTTAAAGTCTTGGATATTTATAATTATAATTATATTTTATGTTATAATTTAATAATCTAGTGTATTTTTATGATTTACCTTATAAATACATTGAACTTAGTTAACAAAAATGACAGAGTTGATTTATATGGCTCATATGCCTTACTTTTGTTAATTTGTTTTTCATTTTTCCTATTATTTCTCTGGTCTTTATTTTTTTCCTTAGTTGTTCAACATTGCTTTCTTTCTAGAAGTCATATATTCTATGTTCTAAATTATTTAGAGCTCTTATTCATCCTCACAGAGTCTAGCTTTTCAATGTCTACTCTTCCATAATGCATAACTTTTTTTAAGAAAAAGACAAATAAATCAAAATACACACACAAAAAGCAAGCTTTCCTAAATAACACCAGACACAACTCATTAAAAATGTTTAAAGTACAATTTACCTTAACTAGTGATAACTTATTATGGTTATGAAATTACAAATATATACTGAATAGATACATGTAAAACCACTACATTCAAAACAACCAAGTCAGATCTTAATATAAATGGATACATCCATTTTCATAAGAGACATACATCTAGGTTTGTTTATTAGGTTGGAGAGAAGAGATAAAATTGAAAAAATTTAGTTTTTTTCCTTGAACTCTCTACTTTATCACATACTTTGAAGAACTGAGAAGTTTTAACTAGCTGTAGAAAATGTTATCTCAAACAAAATTATTAAAATTCACCCCAATGCTATAACAGCAGTGAACAAAAAGCTCTTCCTATAAACTTTACATAGAATTGGCAGTTTTCTAAATTCACAAGTTGATATCCATTTATTTGAATAAACTGTGGAGATTTCAGTATGGATACATTTTTTTTCTTTTTATCTAAAATGTTGTGGACACTGCTGATGACTTAGAAAATGCTAAATCTTTCTTATACTAAGACTGTGAAGATTGTTCTTTACTGTTAAACAAAATTTAATCAATCTCTTTTTAAAGCCCTGTCATAGTAGATATAATGCTGTCAGAAGCTAATACACCAAGAGTCTGTTACACCAACATCTGGAGAAGGTTGGTGCTCTTAGATCTTTCCTGAGACAAGCTAATCTTTGAAGTGTTTTTTAAAGAACTTCTTCATGAGACTTGAATTCACCTCTGCCTCTGACTCTATCAGGTATAATTTTGGTTGCCCTCTTTGTAATCTGTCTCAAATAAGAGTTGCATATTTCTCTGAAGGCTGAAATATGGACCTAGAATCCTCTGCTGTAGAATTTCCCACAAAATAAAGGATCTCCTCAGACTGTGGAGATGCCACTCAACGTCTCCCTTTCCAGATGCCCATGCCATCCCTCACAAAGCTGAATTGTTTGGTGAGTATTCATGAACTTGGTTTCTGTTTTTCACTTAAAATGTTAGACCAGTTTATGTTTCCTTTCATACTTTGTCAATTCTCAAATATTAAGACATTTTATTTATTCTATTCAGTTCTTACAACATCATAGTTACTTATTCTTTTCAACTTCTCCTTTTACTGTTAAATGATAAGTCCTTTCTAAAGGACTCACAGTCTTATCATTTTCTTCTTTCAAAGAAAGTCAGACTTCTCCTTTTATATGGAATATTTTTCTGTGGTTTTCACATCCATTGCTTTGTTTTGTCTAAAACTGGGCCTTTCTATAGCAATATCTTATCACCTGGAACCAGTTTTAATACATGTGATATGTTCAGTTGCCTAGGTCTTGTGCTCAGAAGACCCCCATGTTTAATTTGATGTACTGCTCTCACTGACATGATAACCCTAATAATTTTATGTTTAAATTTGAATAATGTGTAGTCTGATGGTAAAATAAAGTATATGTGTAGACAGAGGATATACGATGCAATACATGTAAGGTAGACAGTATTGATAGTATGTGTGCATTATCGAAGGATAAAATTAGAAGGCTGGAGTAGTTTTGTACAGTGTTTCCATTCTACTGGCAAGAACAAACTACATGTGCCTGCATACAAACTATGAAATACAAATTTCTTAATTTTGGCAATTCTGCATATGAGTTAAATACTCTAATATTTGTATTTAAAATTACTTAGATGAGGAATTTATCAAGAGTTGTAGACTATCTTAGGAGTTTTTCCTCTAATAACAGGGTCACTCATAGTATTTGAGGCACCAATACAACACATCTGTTACATTTCTACTTATAGATGCAAGTATTTATTTTTGGATGACATCTAGTATGGCTGTGCCTGGACATTGACCTATTGAGATACAGATTTGCCTGGTTATCTTCATACAAATGGAAGTGATTTATTTTCAGATTCATTTGAACATAGATCATAATGTATTTGTAAAAGATACAATAATGTCTTTTTATGTAGTGCTTTTATATTATGTATTATGTAGTATATTTATGAAAGACATATTAAATTAAATTTAAAAATTCAGTTTTATTAAAGATAAAAATATTGACTATAAAAGCATGAAAAGCATACAGATCTACACAAATGACTACATTACACACACACACACACACACACACACACACACACACACACAAAGGATTTCATGTCATTGTCTTGAGAAGTTAGAGTCTTCTGTAGCCCAATAATAAATGTAACGTATACCTTATTTTTTCTAATTCTGTCTCTTTAAACAGAACTAAAAGGGTCTACATTTCTGAATTAGAAAGAGAAGCAGGGGCTTTAGCTGTAATTAAACAGATAAATATAGAGACAAAGGCATTACTATTCACCTCTAAATTCCTTAGTTAAACCATAAAAGCATTTAAGGTCCTGCCCCACTTCTAATCATTTATTTTTATTGATCAAATTATAGGTGTTATTATGCAAATAACCTTAGATAGGTCAGATGTCAAAACTAATACATTAGTTCACTTAAACGTCAAAGGGAAACCTTAGACCATAGGGTTATCTATTTAAGACATTATTGAATATAAATGAGCAGTTTATCAAAGAAGATTCTAAGTGAATTCAAATGAAAATCTGGGGAACCCACACAGAATCCCAATGTGCTATTCATATCTTAACATATATCCAATTAATATGTGTCTATAAAATTTGAGCCCTCAAACTCAGTGACAGTTTTTTACCTTAATCCTAAAGAAGACTTGCTTGAAAAAAACTTAGACTTTGCTTTCTTATTCCAGTAAAGTTTAAATGCATGACATGGTTTGATACTTTAAGTCTCTTTTGACTTTTAAGTGATTGAAAATTAATTTATAAACAGATGTTCCAGTGAAACTAGGATCATTGTGTTATAAAAAACGAAAACAAAACATATCCGCCTGACCAATATTTTTTCCAAAAAGAAGTATATGCAACATGTGAGTTGAAGAGTCACAATTGCAATGTAATAACGTCTATTTAGAGGTATTTACAGATGAGAAAATGGATTGCCATTTGAATTTAGTCACAGCTATTTTTATGCGTTCTAGTAATATGTTAATTGGAAGCTTTACTTTTAATTTTTTGAGTTCATTTTTAAGGTGACATTTTATTTCTTTAGGGTCTATGTATATTTCTTATCCTGAATACTTTACAAAGTCATTCATTTAATTACTTATAATGGAGTTTAATATAAATTTCATTTATATGGTAAAATTGAGACATGGCATCATGACTTCATTTTCAAAAAAGAGCTCTTGTTGGAGTTAGAAGAAAAATAATATTATGTGCCACACAATCTATTTCCAGAAAGTATCCCTTACACTAAAAATGCACCATCCTTTATCTTTACCCCACTATTGTTTTATTTATTTTTTATTTTTTGGAAAGTAGTGCACTTTCACATCACACAGAAAGCTTCAAAGCATGAGTATCCTCTAAGACCTACCCCTGAATATTTTACTTTAATTAGTTTGGTGGTAAGAGTCAAGAAGCAGTGCTTTTGTAAGTTTCTAGGGTGATTATACTGTGCTGCTGGGTTTGATAACTAGATCAGTGAAAGAAAAATGGTCATTGCCAGTTGTTTTATATATATATATTTTATCATAGATCACTGATGTACATTAATTTTTAATGTTGTAATTAGTAGAAATATGGTTTTTCTTTTTGGATGATGTGTTTGAGGATTAAAGATTTAACTCTATTGCTCAAATGTCACTTTTACTATATAATTCTAAAATTTCTTTCTAAAATAGTTCCTACAAAAGGAAAGTTTTTAAAAGTCAGAAATGTCCATATACACATTTTCTAAAAATTTAACATTTTGATATTTCATATTATATTTGCAAAGCAGTAAATCACTTGTGTTTAAGAGATAACCATTGCCATTTAAGAAAAATGTAGAAAATAATACAAATATTTACAAATATGAGATAAGATAGACAAGTGGGACCTCATTGAACTGAAAAGCTTCTGCAAAGCGAAAGAAACCTTCTGGAGAGTGGAAAGACTGCCCACATAATGGGAAAAAACATTTGCCAACTGTATATCTGACAAAGGCTTTACCTCCAGGATCTACAAAAAACCCAAACAAGCCAAAAGGAAAACAAACAAACAAACAGCCCTGCTAAAAAGAAGGCAAAAGGTATGAATAGACACTTTTCAAAAGAAGACATATGAGCAGCTAACAGATAAATGAAAAAATGCTCAGCCTCACTAATCATCAAGGAAATACAAATTAAAACCACACTGAGATACCACCTAACTCCAGACAGGCAGACAGGATGGTCATGATTAATAACTCAAAAAAACCAAAAAACAAAAAAAAAAATCAGATGCTGGAGAGGATTCAGAGAATCCCACTTTTTAATGGACTGCTTTTTTTTCCCCCCTTTTGACATGTATTTCAGTATTATTCACAACAGCAGAAATATGGAACCGATCCTGCTTTCTATTGAAAGTAGACTGGACAAAAAAAATGTGGTACATATACATGATGGAGTATTATGCAGTTATAAAGAAGGACAAAGCTATGGATTTTGCAGCAATTTGAATTGATTTAGAGTCTATCATATTCAGTGATCTATCACAGAAACAAAAAACTGAGTACCACATGTTCTCACTCATAAGCAGACTCTGAACATTAATCATAATACTATAAGAAAGGGATTGGCAGTAGCAAGACACCACCAGGGGAGGAAGGGGGTGGGCACATAACATCAATATATGTACCTGATCTCAAACCTGGCAAAGTGGGGACCAAAGGGAGGCCCAAACTTTATCTGTATGATGACCACTTATCTGCTTAATCCTGAATTGTACCCCACATATTTAAAATAAAATAAATTTGTTTTTAAAAAGAGAATGAAACCAACCTCAGATTCCACAAAATCTAGATCTGGTCAGACACACAAGATTAGCATCTCTCAAAGTAGAACATACTCTGAAAAATAAAAATGTAGGTAAACACTTTTCTTCCCTAACATACATTCACTCTATATTGTCAGGGGTTTTTAAAGTAAGCAAATTGTGAAAAAAAATTTAAATCAGTGAAGATCTGACCTGCTTACAGTCTAGTAGGGATGGATGAGTGAAAAGAGAGTGATAAGGAAATGTCATCTGATAGTTTTACCAAACCATAACAGAGAGTGCCAAACAGGCCCACAACATTATCATATATATTTTTTCTAGCAATTGGTTTGGCATTAGTGGGTTCTTTTTTGTTGTTTTGTTTTCTTTTACTCACTAATAAAATTATATTGAAAAGCAATATAAACTAAAACATTAAAGATTCCAAACTGTTTTTTTAAAATATAAATTTTTTAGTCCTTGTGTGTTAAGATATTAGCAGATACAATAATATTAAAACTGCCATTGTCAGACTAAGCAATTAAACAATATGTCTTTTAAAAATAAATATATATATATATATAAATAGCCAGTTGTGGTGGCATGTGCCTGTAATCCCAGAAATTCCGGAGGCTGAGGCAGAAGAATCTTCTGAGTCTGGGAAGTCAAGACTGTGATGTGTTGTGATTGTGCCACTGCACACCAGCCTGGGAAACAGAGTGAAACCCTGACCCAAACAAACAAACAAACAAAAACTGCCATTAGTTTTCTTTTTTAAACATGGAAAACTTGTATGACTAAATATATTTAAATAAGGCTTGTAATGCCTCATAAATGAAGTTACTCTTTAATATGTTTCTAATTTGAGTGATATTATATAACATGGGTATATAAGTTCTCTGTGGTATCTTGGTGTTTAATACTGGATAATCATTGCCCTTTTAAAAAATATGCTATCACTAAAACTATTTCTAGACAATGAATTCTTGCAAAGTTAGTGGCATTTATACATTATTCTAATTTCTTCACATTAAAGCCAAAAGTTAATCTGTGTTCAATCACATTTCGCCTGATAAAAGGAAAATAAGTGGCAACACAAAATATATAAACAAGTCATTTGAGTCTTAAATCTACATTAGACAGGTTTGTAAAAACACAGTAGACGATGTCTACTTCAATATTGAAATATATAAATTGTCTTTTCTCCTTCAATCTGGAATATGTAGTGATGAGAAAAAAAGTGAGCTAATATACGTGAGTTTTGGTATAACTTTGAGTGACTGTTCTATGAGGCAACATGCATTTTGAAAGAAAGACTTTGTCAACAAATGGTATAATTTGAAGTGCTTTACCTTCATTCGTTTACTTATCTTCTTTATCAAACCTCATTCATCCTTGTACCTCTTTTCTGAAATTAAATCAAGTCTTTGTTTTAAACTTGTTAGTATTCTTTTTACTTTTCCAACTCACTAACTCCCAGGAAATGATCCTAAATTCATTTATAGTTAATTCCTTGGTAAAGACTTATTTATTCTGTCTTTAGAATATGCACTATAGCATTCATCTTCAAAAATGTATTCAATTTTGTACACATATGTCCAACATAAAAAGTTACATGACCATGCCTGGCTTACAATAAATGTTCAAAATATTTATGTTAAATATATTTCAAAGGCCAGGTACAGTGGCTCATGCTTGTAATTTCAAAACTTTAGAGGAAGTTGAGGCAGAAGGTTTTAGCTCAGGAGTTTGATACCAGCCTGGCAACATAGCAAGACCCTATCTCTTAGAAAAGAAAATGGTTTGGGAAGCACTATGCCATTTAAGTTGTCCTACTTTAAAATTGTATTATTCTCCATGTATTCATTCAACTATTCACTGGAAAATAAGATATGTCTAGATTACTTGCTGACTTGCTATAAAAACCAAAACTTCTAAATAAAGGGCATTCATTATACTCATACATTTTTCTTATACCCATGGAAACTTATTAATTAATTTATGTATAAATAAGGAAGTTTATCAAAATATTACTGACATATTAGACTTTCTAACAGATGAAATACTCCCTTGAAGCATCAGCACATGAATGACAGTGATAAGGATCACCAAAAGAAAACGCACACATTGCTAGTTTTTCTCCAATGCCAAACAAAACAACATGAGCAGACAAAAATAGTTCCATCTCAAAAACATGTATGCTCTTGCACTTTATACAGAAAGGAATCCTCATATTCTTGTAAAAATTATGTTATTTTTTATTTGCCAAACCTGGAGTTACTGGAGACAAGAGAATAATTTTGCATAGACAAGTAGAAAAGCAACATTGTTAGAAAATAACAAAAGAGATTAACATCTGGGATCATGTTATGTTCTGATATCCTTGTGGCATCAGAATGTTACTGAATCTCAATGAAAATTGACAAAGAAATATCCCAAGTTTTGTGTAAGTTAAGTAAGACAATGTATGAGACGTGTATATTATATAGCCTATGCTCACTAAATGGCAGCTCTATTGGTGATTATATTGAAGGAATACTGAAAGAAAGAAGGCATCGGTAGACTCATGTATTAAGAAGAAATTATTTAACAGCTATACATACCATGTTAACACTAAAAAGAGGTGACATTTATTTAACAGGTACACTAATTGATATTGAAAAGGATTTTTAAATTTTATGTGTTAGCAATGTGAATGCCTCAATGACAGTTAAAAAAAAAACTACCCATTTATTTTCCTAATGCAATCTAAAATTAGTAGAAATTTATGCCTGGTTTGATTTTGATAATTTTTACTAGGCTAATTGACTGAACCGAGTAATTCTGTGCATCTTGGATATGGTCTTGAGGAACTAGGACAGGATGTCATGTCCCTCTACTTCTATTGTGTTTTAATCTAGTGGTGTAGGCCATAGCCAGGAATCATTTTGTCAGATTTCCCTTTTGTGGAAGAATAAAGTGGGCCCACGGCTGTATAGCTTCAATTTCACAAATTATAGCACACACAATTTACATCAGTCATTGTTGGTTCTTGGGCATGACCTTCTGCCTTAGAACCTTTGGAGATGGAACACCACAGTTTAGCAAGCGCCACAGGTGATTCCTATATTCTTAGCATTCATCTCCTCCAATTAAGCTGGTAAACTGACATTCACTTATTTAGTTACTACAGGAGAGAATATGGAACAGAACTTCATTTTCTGTTTTAAACTAGTTGTATGTGTGTGTGAGGGAGAAAGTGGCAGAGCAAGGAAGAAAGTGCAAGAGTGAGAGAGAGTGAGGACAGTTAGAAAATAGTATTATTACATTGGTGTCTTACCAACTATAAAATTTTCATTTTTTTCCTTATCAATTTAACACAAGAACAAAAATGTCTAAAATGTATAGGAAGTTTTGTATTAACTGATTATGCAACTTAATACTTTATATGAGGTTTGAATGATCATAATAAGAATATGGGTTATCTAAAGTTTTCTTTAAAGAAGAAGTTATATTGCTAAAATAACCATTGTTTCAAAGTAGTTCAGACAATCATAAAAGGTAAATATGCAGTGAGAACTAAGAAAACAAATTCAGTGATGTCAAAATATTGCATTCAGGAGAGGACAATAAAGGCCCTACCGAGAGTGTTAGCAGAATTGAAATCTACTTCTTCAAAACTAAGCTTTTAGTCTCTTGGAATTAGAACAAACTGAAGTGAACAAAGCATTGCCATTTCTTTTTTGTCTCTGAAAACCCAACATGAGCTCAATTTTTCTTAGGCATGAAAGTGAGGAAAAGGTTCACCTACTGGAGACTGGGGGCTTTTTTATGTCAGATCACTCCACATGACACCACATTATATGTAGAAAATAACGTGAGAGTTCAAAAAGACAACCCTAAATACCTTGAAAAAGTCTTATTGTTTAGTTTATGCATGGTTTCTCGAAGAAAGTTACTTTAACTGTAGTTTGCATGCATGAACATTGAGCTAAAAGAAAAAAGTTTCTGAAAAATGTTCCTCCAAGATATAATATTTTTAATTTTCTCCATCAAAATGCTATACATTCTTTCCAACTACCAATACCTTATTTTTGTCATTAAATGACTATTGGATATAATATGTACCATTTCTATTGAAAAATAAGTAGCTGAAATTTTTTCATATACAAAATTTCCCAGTTGCTTTTGATGAGACGCACTAGTGATACAATTGTCCCTTGTGGCCAAAATAAAAATAATTCATCTGGAAGAATTAATATAAACAGAGAGAAAAGAGAAGATGCCCCGAGACTCAAATTAGACTACTTCAATTCACTATAATTCTGGTACTAGAAGTGAACTACTGTTGAGAAGCTATGTCTATCCCCATGACAACGTCTGTTTCTTCAGACACTAGAATCACTTATTATTCTTCCTCCATAAGGGGTAACCATTTGCTGAACAATAAAGGGAAATTACTCCTTCCCTTCCTGCTATCACCAAAGCTTTATATATGCATAATAATATTTTGAAAAACATCACAATTTTATGACAAAAATTTGTCAGGCAGTTGGTTTGCTCTGCCCTCACTTCCTCACTAGATTGTCCACTTTGATCCAAAAACCTAGCCCAGACCTTCTCTTCCAGAAAGCATTTTTGGGCAATAAGAAAACAAAGTGCTTGCATATCACTTCATTCATGTGCGTTTTCTGGAACTTGCCATGTAAACCCATCTTTGCTTGCCTGTTTTGCTTCCTCTTTATGCTGCATGACCCCTGCTAGTAGAAATCACAGTTGCTTACCAGCTTCTTCCAGAGAGCTTGCACAGTGTAGCCACCGAATGAACTACTGCATAAACAAAGAAAAAGAAAAAAAAAAAAAAGTATGTGTGCTGAAAGTCCAAACTTTAGAATTAATTTACCATAGGCAAATTACACAGATAGAAATATATATATATAGTTTGGGAGACTGTTTAATTACAACCAAGAATTTTAAGAAATGTATAGAATCGCTTTTACATTTCTAACCAAAATCCATATGTCTAATAAACAGCAACATATATATCTTCTTAAAACATTTTTCTGAAAGATTATCTTATTTTCTGACTCTTTAAAATTGAATTTTTAAAAATAATAGCAATAACCTATATTACCCATTGTATCCTATATTACTAAACTAGTTCCAAAATACAATTTATTTTATTTATTATTTCCCCATTGATCTTGTCTTGGGGTAGAAAAAAATATAGTAATGTTTTAAACAAGTATTTACCAATTCTATATAATTGTATTCCTAAGTACAGTAGAAAATGAAAGAATAACATAGTGTTTATGAAGGTATATAATCTATCTGGAACTTTTTGGGATGTCTTACGCTCTCTTACTATATCATGAAAATATGTTATTAAAAAATCAATAAAGTAATTCATGATAATTATTCATTTTATAAAATGAGGCTCATAAAAAATCTAAAGTGTTGACTTCCGCCAAGATGGCGACCGGGCAGCATGGTCTATGAGACCTCCGCAGAAGAGGACACAGAAAGACTCGGACTCTCTCCCTGGGAGTCTGCTCCCCACACGGAACTCGGCCACTGACACCGCAGAGACATCACAGCAGACCAGCAGTAGAAGAAGCCACCGCCGCCGCAGCCGCCACCACTGATCATCAGCCAGACCTTTAACACCACTGTGGCCCAGGAACTGTCGCCTCTGCAGCCTGTGCCTGAGGTGATCCACCCCTCCACACAGGATATGCTGAGGCTAAGATTGCTGCCGCTGCCACTGCCACCACCACTGCCACTTTGATTTCCGGGTGAGCCTTGGACAGCCTCCTGTGAGTCCACTCCCGACTGGTCCCCACTCAGGCTCCACCCCCCCCCGTGGGACAAGCAACTGAGATAAAGACCACCTGGAGCCTGAGACAGCACCGCCTGCTGGTGACTCAAGGTAACAACACCAAAAGGTGAAACTGACCCATTGAATAAACTTGCCAGCTTGGGAAAAAAACAGCCAGAAATCAGAACTGAAAAACTGAAAGGACATTGAACTTAAATGAAAAGTTTCAAAGTGTACCAGATTGGTTCTGTTAGTTTACTAACTCGATTCCATCCCTTTTGGTCTGGCCCTCCCTCCCCCCCCTTTTTTTTTTTAATTTAGTTTTTAATTTAGTTTTTCCTTTTTAATTTAGTTACTGTTTGTTTTCTTTCTTTTTCCTTTTCTTCTCTCTATTCTTTCTTTTTCCTTTTCTTCTCTCTACAAACTTGTCAGCCCAGGAAAATAAGAAGACTGGTTAGCTTGTTTGTTAGCATCAATGTATGTTTTAATGCTTTTTTGTATCAGAATTGGTTAGTTTGTAGCCGTGGTCTACTGTTATTATCT
>CAUYQG010189017.1:0-83757 GCA_963574415.1 Tarsius wallacei | reverse complement strand
ATTGAGCCAGAGAGAGAGCCAATATTTGGTTTGTTTTTTGAAACCTTTCATAGTCATTGCTCCCATTTTAAGAGAACTTGCAGTCTATCAGACCTGTTACCATGTGGATTCTCTGAAAGATGGGGATTATTACTCTCATTTTACAGGGAAAGAAACTGAAGCCCAAAGAGGGACAGTGGTCTTCCCAGTGGGGTCAGCTCAGCTAGGATGGGATTGGGGCCTCAAGGCTCTCCTGGGGCAGTGCCCATTCTGTCACAAGGTGTCTGGATCAGCCCTCAACTCCCATTCCAAGGACTGGAGGTAGTAATCCCCAGCAACAGGTAGACTCTCCATGCTTGGGGACCTGGAAGCCACACCTGCAGCAGTCACAGTGGCCTGGAGCCTGAAGTCATCTAACCTAGACAGCAGAGGGCTGTAAGGGGCAAGGGCAGGGGCTCAGGGCAGGGTGTGGTGCCGGGGGCTGGGATGCGGACATCTGGCTCAAGGATGGCCTCCTTGGTAGTGCTGGGCTGACTTCTGAGTCTCAGGCCTGCGTCCCCTCCCACTTCCAGCTGTGCCAGAGCATGAACTTCTGGGTCCACTCTGCTGGCCGGGCTGCGAGCTTCCTTGAGTGTTGAAGGAATGGCATGGAGCATGGCGGCAGCAGTGGGAGTGTCGAGGGAAGAACACAAGATTCGGACAGGACTCCGCATTGCCCACGTGTCCCCCTGTGAAACTGGGCAGGTGACCTTATTCTGGTGTCAGTTTTCTCATCTGTGAATGAGAATGGCACACATGTCATTAGAACAGCCTTTCAAGAATTCAGTTTGGCAGTACAAGTCGAAAGCCTTAAAATGTGCTTATTAGACTTCCAGTCTGGACAGGATGACATAGACCTGTTGCTCCCTGCTTCCCCTGTTAAGCACAACCTTAAACCAAGAGGCAACTGAGGGAGCACCCTGAGAGGTGGTGAGAGGAAGGCGAGCTTGCTTGGAACTCCGGGACTGGAGGAACAACACAGTGGCAGGGTATCTTGTGTCTCCTCCCGCAACAGAAGAAGGCGATCCAGACCCAGTGTTTCCCAACCTCCAAACTTGCAACAGAAGGCATCCCAATCTGGCTTCCCTGGGTTGAATAGCACCCCTCTGACAATATCAGGGAGGCCAACACCACTGGCAAGGGGGATTGATAGGGAGCCCCACTAACAATAAGCACCCCGTAAAGCACTCCCTTTCACTGTAGGGAGACACTGGAGTGGGCAGGTGGAGCCAGCAAGAGGGACCCCGCCACAACAAACAGTCCAGGCCAGGAAGCCTCTTCAGCACTGCAGAACTGACTCCCCTCCCCTCCCCAGAGACACCTACAGCCAGGGGGCACAGGTAGGGGAATCTCCCCTCAAGTGCCGGGCAGAGAAAGCCTCTTCTTCCCTGAGGTCCTGAGACTCCCCTCCCTCACTGGGAGACACTGAGTTGGCGGGCAGAACCAGCAAGAGGGACCTGCCACAACAAGTAACCACAGCAGGTCTGACACTTTCCTCTCTGCAGTTACTCCTGGGAAGGTCCTCCTATCCGCTTAGCAGCATGAGCAGGGACCAGTGGGAGATACCACAGTGCCAGATAAACCAAGCAACCGGAATAATACCACAGAGGCTTGGAAAACGAAACTGTCATGGCATCACCAAAGCAGTTTGGGACCTTTGTGTTAAACAACTTGACTGCCTTGTCTCAGAGTCTCCTGACATAACAGACGAATGGCCAGGATACAACTAAAAATTACCAGGCAAACCACAACTTGAATGAGAAAAAAATCAACTGACTTCAACATAATTCTACACAATTCATCTGATGTTAGATGATCCTGGAGTTATCTGATAAGGATTTGAAAGCTGCCATCAAAAATGCTTCAACCATCAATTACAAAATCTCTCGAAACAAATGAAAAAACATAGACAATCTCAGTAAAGCAATAAAAACTATTATAAAAAACTTTCAGTAATAACTCATGTTTAATTTAATATAGATACAGATGGTTACATACAGAAATATGTATAGATGTGCATAATTAGGTGGGTTAGTATATGCACACGTATTTCTATGCTCTGTTAGCTGAGGTGCCCTAAAAAAAGACACCCAAATAGTGATGAGCACACCTAGCTTCCAGATCTTGGATTCCAATATTATTCTCCAATAAAAGAAACCAGGGATCCTTGGAAAAAATAGGTGATGCAAGACTAGAAGACGAGTCTGGAGTGTCTTGTAGTGACAGAAAGTAAGAAGCACTTGAAAAATAAGAAAAAAAGCCCACTTTGGTAGGTATGTCAAAGGAGCACAGGAGTCAACTGAAAGAACTCCCAAGGCCAAAGCTTGAACCATCTGAGCGATGAAGTAGCATTGGATAATTGCCCAAAGTATAAAACACATACCCATGAGTTTATACTGATATAAATGATTGAGTAACTTATCAAATGTGGGAGACAAGATATATCCCTCATACAGAATTCCAGATAAATTATGTTGATACTGCTAAGTGTGAGTTGTGTATCATGACTTCTTTCCAAGAGTGTAGTGTGGAAAGGGGGAAAAGAGTAATTGTACAGGGGCAAAATTTGATATACTATTTCAGCCAGGTGATCGGTGTCTCCATCAAAAGTCATTTATATGATGTGATGAAAATGGCACTTTACCTCTGTGATCTCTCTGCCAAACCTGTAGCTCCACTCTACTCATGAGAAAACATCAAATTCCAGTAGAATAGCATCCTGTAATATAATTGACCAGTATTCCTCAAAGCTGTCAAAGTTATCAAAAACAAGGAGAGTCTGAAGAAAGCGTCACAGCCAAGGCAAGCCTAAGGAGACATGACAGCTAAATGGAGCAGAGTATCCTGGATGAGATCATGGGACAGAAAAGAGACATTAGGTGAAAATAAAGGAAACTTGAATAAACTGTGGGTTTGGTTGACTTGGTGTCGGTTTATTAATTGTAACAAGTATCATAGAATTTTTAAGATGTTAATAATAGGGGAAGCTGTGGGGGTGGGATATAAGAATATAGGAACTCTCTGTTCCAGCTGCTCAATTTTTCTGAAAATCTAAAATTGTCTTTAAAAATAAAGTCTATTAATAAAAAAGGGACCAAATGAAAATTACAGAAATAGAAAATACAACATGTGGTAGACAGAATAATGGTCCCCAAAGACACCCATGCCCTAATTCTTAGGACCAGTGAATATGTTATGCTATTTTATATGGCAAAAGAAACATTAAAGATGTGACTAAGTTAAGAGGCTTGAGATGATGCAATTATCCTAGATTAGCTGGGTGGGCCTAAGTTAATACTATAGACCCCTAAGGAAAGAGAGCCTGTTCCAGCTGTGGTCAGAGGAAGATGTGGCTATGGAGGAAAGGTTGGAGAGATACAACATTGCTGACACTGAAGATACAGAAAGTGGCCATGAGCCAAAGAGAATGGACAGCCTCTAGAAGCTGGAAAAGGTAAAGAAATAGATTTTCCCCTAGAGCTTCCAGAAGGGAAATACTGACACATCTTGATTTTAGCACCATGAAATCTGTGTTAAAATTCTAACCTATGGAATTTTAATTTAATAGTAAATTTGTGTTGTTTTAAGCCAACAAATTTAGACCTGTTAAGCAGCAATAGAAAACCAATCAATAACAATAACATAAATAAATAACTTGCTGGGTCTGCTTAATACTAGAGTGGAGATGACAGAAAATAGAATCAATGACTGCAAGGACAGAAAAACAGAATTCACCAGGACAACAGAGAGAAAAAAAGACAAAAAAAAGAAAAAGAAAAAAGGAATACAGCCTCAAGGAACTGTGGGGGAAATAGCAAAAGAGCCAACAGCATCCCCGGAAGGAAAGAAGAAAGACACTGATACTGAAAGACCATTCAAAGGAATAATGACTAAAAACTTTCAAAATTTGATTAAAACACAAACCTATAGATTCAAGAAGATGAGACAACCCCAAACAAGAGAAAGTCAAATAAATCCATGTAAAGACACACCATAATTAAACTTTTAAACAAGAAAGCTAAAGAAAAATATTTTGAAAGCAGCCAGAGTAATGACCTGGAGAGGAAAAGCAGTTCGAATGACAGCGAATTTTTCTTATTAAACCATAGAGGCCAGAAGGAAGTGGTATGACATTTTTCAAGTGCTGAAAGAAAACAACTGTCAGTTGTAAATTTTATATGCAGCGAATCTATCCTTCAGGAATAAAGAGGCAGTAAAGACATTCGGAGATGAAGGAAAACTAAAATAATTTGTCACTCAAGGATTGGCTAAATGTAGTTCTACAAACAAAGGAAAAGATGAGAGAAAGAAACTTGGAAGATCAGGTAGAAAAAAAATAGAAATTACAGAAATATGGATACATACAATAGACTATCCTTTTCCTTTTGAATTTTATAGATCATATTTCATGGTCAAAGCAAAAATTATATAACATCATCACATGTGACAATGACATTGGAAAGGAGATGGCAAAGGATGGGAGGCTTCCACACTTCATTTGGAAGAGTAAAACGCTGGTACCAGGAGACTGTGGTAAGTCACCTACATATACTGTAATATCCAGAACAACCACTAATAAAGTATACAAAGAGATACATTCCAAAACACTATAAATTAATCAGGATGGAGTCCTAAATAATGTTTAAGTAACCCTGATGAAGGCAAGAGAAGAGAAACAGAGGAATTAGAACCAGAGTAAATAAAGAAAAAAACCAATAATAAAATGGTAGACTTAAGCATGAACATATTAATAAGTGTCCTTGTGAAATCCAGCTCCAGGACAAAATCCTATGTGGAAGTTTTCAGGGTGGACCATAGGTGATTACAAAGGCTTTGTCCGTAAGGTCTCATGGGAGAAAGTTGCCCTCCCCACACCAGAGGGGAAACTTGTAGACAGCCAATGCATTGTAGTCTCTGGAGGGAGTTGTAGTCAAGGGCTCCGGCTTCCCTTCTCTGGGTCAGTCATGCTCATATCATGCCTGTATTACTAGCCCAGACTCCTCCATTTAGGAGCCTGCTTACAGAGGACCTTGGCTCAGGCACTTTTCAGGGGTCTCTGTCAAGACTTCCCTATTGGAGGGCATTTACTAAGGTACTTTTCTTCACTCTGACTTAGTATTTTTCCACTCCTTGCTCTTTCTTTTCTTCCTTTCATTGACCCCCTTGGTTCATAAAATGGCAAGAACTTCTTGTTCAAGGCTCCTTGACAGTGAAATGATGCCCATGTCTACACCGATTCACCTGACCTTCACCTGATGCTGGTCCATGGAGGGAAATGGAACACAGTGGAGCCAGAATTCTTCTTTTTCTTTGCCTTTTGACTGCACTGTCATAGTAAATGAACAAAGTCTTGATTATTACTTTCGGTATGGCTCATTGTCCTAACTGACCTTGACATGGACAGCTTGACAATCTTAAATATCTTAAATTGTCTAAAGACAACAGTCAAAAGACAGATTGGCAAAGTAGGTGACATAACATGACTCAACTCTATGCTATTTATGAGAAGCTCATTTCAAATTCAACAACATAGGTAGGTTGAAAGTAAAATGATATAATAAGATATACCATGCAAACATTAATTTAAAAAAGTAAAAAAGAAGGTACTACATGAATATCTGATAAAGTTGGCTTTAGAACCGTGGAATTTACCAGAATCAAAGAGGGATATTACATAACAGTAAAAGAATCAATCTACCAGAAAGAAAACAAAATCAAGTGTGCATGCACCAAGCAACAGAGTCTAAAAATATGTGAAACAAAAGCTGGTAAACCTGAAAGGAAAAATAGGCAAGTCCACAATTACAGTAAGGGGCTTGAACACCCTAATCTCAGCAACTGATAAAATTACTGGATAGAAAATTAGTGAGGATATAGAGGATGTGAATAATGCTATCAACCGACGGTATCTAATAGGCATGTACAGAACATTCCAACCAGCAACAGAAGAGTAGACATTATTTTTAGCACCCAATTAACATATAGACATGCCCTGGGCTATAAAATAAATCTCAACAAATAAAAAATTGAGATTATACAAAATATGTTCTTTGACAACAGATCAATCTCAAAACGTGAAAATTAAACAATACACTTCTAAATAATCCATGGATCAAAGAAGACGTTTAAATAAAAATTCTAAAAATACATAAAGCCAAATAAAAGTAAAAATACAAGATATCAAAATATGTGGGATGCGGCAGAAGTAATGCCAAGAGGGAAATTTATAACACTAAATGCTTAATTAGAAAAGATGAAAGATCTCAAATTAAAAATCTAAGTTAGTACCCCAAGAAACCAGAAAAAGAAGAGCAACATAAATTCAAAGCTAGTGGAAGAAAAGAAATAGTAAGAATCAGAGTAGATGTCACTAAAATTGAACACAGAAAAACAATACAGAAAATCAATGCAAAAAACTAATTTATTGAAAAATAAAATTGATAAGCTCTAGTAAGATGGAAAATGAAAAGAGAAAACATACAAATCACCAATACCACAAATGAAACAGAGGATGCCTATACAGATGCTGCAGCCATTAAGAGGATAATAAAGAAATACTGTAAATAAATGTATGTTCATAAGTTTGACAACTTAGAAAAAACAGATCAATGCCTCAGAAATAAAAAAAGTCCAAAACTCAACGAAGATGAAGCATATAATTTGAACAGTCCTATAAAAATCAATAAAATAACTGAATTCATAATTAAAAGGCCCCCAAACTGGATAATTCTACAAGTTAGAAGAATTAATACAAATTTTATACAATCGCTTCCAAAAAACAGAATAGAAGGAACAATTCCCAACTTATTTCATGAGACTAGTATTAGTCATATTAAAACCAGACAAGATAATAAAAAAGAAAATTCCAGACAAATATTTCTTAAGAACTTCGACACAAAATTCCCTGACAAAATATTAGCAAAACAAATCCAGTGATGTGCAAAAAGAATTATACACCACAATCAAATTAAAATTGTTTCAGCTATGCTGGTGCAACATTTGAGAATCAATCCATCACATTAACAGGTAAAAGAAAAACATATGATCAAATCAATTAATACAGAACTTTGGGAGGTGGAGATGAGAGAATTGTCTGGGATTCCAGGGGTTCGAGACCAGCCTGGGAAACTTGACAAGACCTCGTTTCTACAATAAATCAAAAAATTAGCAGGCAGTGGTGGCGTGCACCTGTAGTTCCAGCTACTTGAAAGACTGAGGTGGAAGGATTGCCTGAGCCTAACAGGTTGAGGCTGCAGTGGCTGTTAGCATGCCACTGCACTCCACTAGGCGACAGAGCGAGACTCTGATTAAAAAATAATAATAATTATTATTTAAAAAAAAAGAATGTGACAAAATCCAACACTCATTTATCATTAAAACTCTCAGCATGCTATAAGTAACGGAGAATCATCTCAACTTGATAAAGAGCATACACACATACAAAGAAAGAAACAAAACAAAAACTACAGCTAATACCATACTTAATGGTAAAGGACTACTTTCCTCCTAAGATGCTTTCTCAATGGTGCTTTCCTCCTAAGACTGGAAACAAAGATGTGCTCTCTCACTACTCTTATTCAATAGGACACAGGAAGGTCTACCCACTGCAACAAGGTAAGAAGAGATAAAATGACTGACATCAGAAAAAAAGAAATGAAACTGTACCTATTTATAGATGACCTGTTTGATCATGTTGACAATCTAGTGGAATTTACACAACAACAAACAAACTCCTGAGACTAAGAAGTGAGTTCAGCAAGGTCATAAGACACTGGATAAGCACACAAAATTAATCATATTTCTGTACACTAGCAATGAATACGTGGAACTGAAATGCCATGTATAATCCCTCCAAAGAAAATGAAATACTTTAGCTGGGTGTAGTGGTGTGCATCTGTAGTTCCAGCTACTCAGGAGGCTGAGGTGGCAAGATCACTTGAGCACAGGAGTTCAAAGCTGCAGTGAGCTATGATCACACCACTGCGCTCCAGTCTGGGTGAAAGATGAGACCTTTTCTTTAAAAAAAAAGAAAGGAGGAAAGAAGGAAAGAAAGATAGATAGACTGACTTAGCAAAATGTGTAGCATCTGTATGCTGAAAATTGTAAAATACTGATGAAAGAAATAAAAGATCTAAGTAAATGGAGAGACATACTGTGTTCCTAGATTAGAAGTTTCAACATTGCATAGAGATGTCAATATTCCCTAATTTTATCTATAGGCTCAATATAATTCATATCAAAATCTCAGCACAATTTTTTTTGTAGATATAAATAAGCTTATTTTCAAATTTATAAGGAAAGATTTAGGCTCTAGAGTAGCTAAACAATCTTGATAAAGAAGAATAAAGTATGAAGAATCACTCTACCTGACATTTAAGGTTTACGATATAGGTACAGTAATCAAGCTTAGCAGTTTCTTACAAAACTAAACATGCAATTACCATGTAATCCAGCAACTGCACTCTTGGGCATTTATCTCAGAGAAATGAAAACGTGTTCACACAAAAATCTGTACACCTATGTCCATAGCAGCTTTACTCACAGTAGCTAATACCTAAAAACCACTCAGATGTCTTTCAATGGGTGGATGATTAAACAAATTGTGGTTTATAGATCATGAAATACTACCCAGCAGTAAAAAGCAAAGAACTATTGGTATATGCTACAACTTGGATGGCTCTCCAAGGATTTATACTGCATGAAGAAAGCCAATTGCAAAAGACACTACAGGATTTCATTCATATAGCATATTTGCAATGACAGCATTTTAGAAATGGAGAACAGATTCGTTAGTGGTTGCCAGGGCTTAAGGATGGATGGGTGTGGCAGTGAGAGGGGGAGATGGGTGTGGTCATAAAAGACAACACATGTTAACTTGGTGATGATTAAGGTATTCTGTATCTTGACTGTAGTGGTGAATACACAAACCTATTCCTGTGATAAAACTTGTATAGAACTAAACACACACACACACACACACACACACACACACGCACGCAAATGAGTACAAGTAAAAGCGGGAAAATCTGAATAAGATGGGTGGGTTGCATCAGTGTAAATATTCTGGTTGTGATAGTATACTATTGCAAAATGCTATCATTGGGAGAACTAGGTAAAGGGTATATTGGGTTTCCCTGTATTATTTCTTGTATGTGAATCTATAATTATCTTAATAAATATTGCAATTAAAAACAGAAGTAAAATACATCTGCCTACCTTCTGATCCAGCAATTCTGCTTCTGGAAATATATCAAATGGAAATATTTGCACTAGGCAAGGCAATGGAGGTGGGGGCAGGGTTCATTTCTAATCAGTGACAAGCAATCAAGAGTGTCCCCATAAAAAAAAAAGAAAAAGAGAAATAAACAGTGTCCCCACATCTTTGGCCCAGTCTCCTTGCTGGCCTCCCAGCTTCATTCTGCACCATCCAATCCATTCTCTACTCTGTGGCCAGGATGATCTCTACAAACCCACCCTGACCATTCTCCCACCTTAGAGCCCTCTATGTTCCCCATCGCCCTCAAGGTCAAAGCCAGCATCCTCTCCCCTGGCTTAGGAGGTACTTTGTGATCCAGACTCCCTCAGTCCTGTCCTGCAGTGCCCGACTTGTTGCATTCCCTCTTGACACCAGGCCTGGGCAGGTGCTGTTTCCTTAGCCTGTAAGGCTGATCTTCTGGCTATCTCTTTCTCACTCTTCAAGTTCCTGCTCAGACAGCACTTCTTCCAGGGAGCCTGGCTGACCTCAGTTTTACTTTCTAACATGTATATATCAGTAGATATAAATCCACATAAACAAAAGCTCTTCGGGGCTTTCAATAATGTTTATGTGAGAAAAGGGGTCCTGATGCCAAAAAGTTGAGAAGCACCATCCTCTCTTCTGTCTGGATGCTCTGAACCTCCTGGGCTCTTCAGGGCAAGCAGGGGATCCCTGGAGCATGAGGCCGCCTCTGCCCCTGCCCCTCTTGGACCCATGAGTCCTTCTTACCTGGCTGTTCCTTCACCCCCAGAACCAGCACCAGGCAGGAGAGGCAGGAGAGCGTGCCCAGGGCCACGGTGTCCACCGCAATCGAGCTGCCTCCTCCCCGTGCAGTGATGCTCACCAGAGAGCCTTCTCTCTGTAGCTCCCTGCCTCTCTTCAAGGTCTGGTTCAAGGCTGCTCTCTCTCATGCTTCCTATGGCCTAATTTGTCTCTGCCTTCGCTGGAAAACTGGTGCCACCGGGTGACCTCCTGTGTGACATTCCTGACTTCCTAATTCATCTGCCACCGCCTTGAGGGTCATGGTGGCTTTTTCTTCTGCTTATTGCAGAGTCTAATAACAACAACCATAATCATAATTGTTAACAATTACTGAATAGTTGCTGTGACATTAGCTCATTTAGTCCTTGAAACAGTCATTGAAGGTGGGCTCTAGGATTAGCCCATTTTACAGATGAGAGGACTGAGGTCAGCGAAGTTAAGTAACTTTCTAAGTGAAACAGTTCACACATGGAGGGCAAGATACAGGCCAGTCAAACTCTGATGGGCTGCTGTTAGGAGTCAGTGGACTTATGTGTACAGGGCACTTAGCACAATGCCTGTGAAATAGAAAGTGCCTGACCACTCAGTAAGCATTTATTGAGCACCTATTATGTGCCAGGCACTGCGCTAGGTGCTGTGGATTCTGCTTTGAGCAAAGCAAAGCCCCTGTTCTTCTAGTTCTGGTTAATTGCTCCCGCCTAAGCTTTCCCTCTGCTGTTCCTCACTCTGAAATGTTCTTTCCCCTGGTTCTACTCCCTCACCTCCTTCAAGCTGCTTGCTCAAATGTCACGAATCAGTGAGGCTTCCTCTGACCTCACTACCTAAAATCCCAACTCGCCATCCCTTTCCCTGCAGCACACGTGCCTGCCGCCCCCATGCTATGGACTCACCATAGGTAATGACATCCCCCACAGGATGTCAGCTCTGTGAGGGTGGAGGTTGCGACCATCTTTTCCCTGTGGTAGCCCCTGGCACAGAACAGTGCCTGGCACAGAGTGGGGGTTCAGAAATTATGTGCTGAAAGGAAGAATGAGCATGGCCAGTGGTGAAAACTATTATGAAGCTGGTCAAAATGGGTAGAGTCTGCGGGTCCTCTTCCAGGAGGTGGCATTTTATTGGACACCTGAGTAAGGGGTGTGTGTGTGTGTGTGTGTGTGTGTGTGTGTGTGAAAATGGGCCATGTAAAGATGTGGGAGAAGTGTGTTCCAGGCAGAGGGAAAGCATGTGCAAAGGCCCCGAGGTAGGAGTATGCCAGGCACGTCTGAGGAATAGCAAGAAGGCCAGTGTAGGAAGAAGGGTGAGAGATGAGGCAGAGGGGCTGGAGGCCAGCTCATGCGGGCCTTGCAGACCATGCTGAGGGGTTTGCTGCTTCCTGAGTATGATGGGGGAGCCTCAAAGAAGTCCACAAATGTTAGCTTTTACTACATTTCAGGGGCCCACAGTGGGCCAGGCCTGGGCAGGCTGCCTGACACACACATTCTTGCTGGATCGGTGAGTTGATGCTGCAGACTTTCCTGTCCCCATTTCACAGAGAGGAAAGCAGAACCCGGGGACCCCCTCCTTACTGTGTTTTCCAGAGATTCGGTGAGTATGTAGCTGCCATTGCTACTGAGGGAGCCATCGGCCCATGAGCTGTTGTGCACCGAGCAGCCCCGGTTCATGCTGCCCTGGCAGTGGCCCACTAGCTGCCCCTGCATGCCGGCATCCTCCAGAGTGCTGAAGACCTCCACACGCATCCTGCAGGAATGAGGGCAGGGATGTGGAGAGACAGGGTGTGGGGTTCTGGGCCTGCCTTGCTAGCTGAGCCCTCCATGGAATCCTGGCCCCAGCACCCAGTGGGGACATTTTTCTGCACAGGAGGCTGTGAGCATCGGCTATGAGGCACAGGTGGGATGGGGGGTGGGGCTGGAAGGCTTCCCACCTCTCCTTTTTTTTTTTTTTTTTTTTTTGTTGGAGTCTCACTCTGTCGCCCAGACTGGAGTGCAGAGGCCGCTCCCGGCCACCACAGCCTCGACCTGCTGGGCTCCGGTGATCCTTCCACCTCAACCTTCCAAATAGCTAGAACTTAAGGTGCGCGCTAACATGCCCGGCTGATTTTTTGATTTATTGTAGAGATGCGGTCTTGCCAAGTTGCCCAGGCGGGTCTCGAACCCGCGGGCTCAGGCAATCCACTCACCTCAGCCTCCCAAAGGCGCGGGATTACAGGCTGAGCCACCGAGCCCAGCCTGGCTTGCTTTTGACTCAGCTTAGCTCACTCACTACAGGACCCTACTGTATACCTTTGTGTATTCATTCATTTTTTGTGTTTACCATCATATTTCCAGCACCTTGAACACTCTCTGACACATGGTAAATGAACAATAACGTTCATGAGTTAATAAAAGACCTAATTTAAAAATAGAAGCTACCATTTGCTGAGATCCTCCTATGTGCTTCGTGCTGGGTATTTGTCATTTCTGATCCACACGTAGCCTTGGGAGTTGGGTCTTATTAATGCACCCAATCTGTAGAGGAGATAATTCACATCCAGAGAGGGGTGGTGACTTGTTTCAGGTCACACAGCCGGGAAGAGAAGAGCGGGGATTCAAACCAGGGTCTGTCTGACCTGACAACTCACTGTATCTTCATTAGGCTGGTTGGTCCTTGGGTTCAGGTCAAGTTTTAAGTCCTGGGAGTCCCTGAAGGTAGGGGAATGCAGAGGCATGGTTGCCTCTCCAACTTCCAGAATGCAGCAGCTGAGTCCTGGCCCTGCTGACTCCCTCCCAGGAACATGACCAGTGAGGTATATGGCACATGGTGGCAATGGGGATCAGATTCGAGGGAGGGGCACAGCTTCAGCCTCCTCCACCTCTTCAGCCTCTGCCCCCAGTTCCCCACCACCCACCTCCAGGGCAAGGCTCTGGCCCCAGCCTCCTCCGACTAGCCGTGGGAACTTGATCAGGTCTCTCTTTTTTTCTGGCCTTAGATTTTTTTTTTTTTTTTTGGTTGTGTGTATGTGTGTGTTTTAAACTGGACTAAAGTCAGGGTCCCATGTACAGTGAAGTTTTCAGTGGATAAAAGTCATTCCTGCTGGGTGCGGTGGCTCAAGCCTGTAATCCCAGCACTTCAGGAGGTGGAGGTGAGAGGATTGCCTGAGCCCAGGGGTCAGCCTGGGCAACACAGTGAGACCTCATCTCTACAATAAATCCAAAAAATTAGCCAGACGTGGTAGCGCATGCGTGTGGTTCCAGCTACTTGGAAGGCTGAGGCAGAAGGATTGCTGGAGCCTAGCAGGCTGAGGCTCAGGTGGCCATGAGCATGCCACTGCACTCCAGCCTGTGCAACAGAGTGAGACTCCTACTCCAAAAAAAAAAGTCATTCCTCCCTATAGGAAGATTGGGGACCCGGATGAAGGCAAACTAAATCCATTTTATGGAGGGAATCATCAGGCCCCGAGAGGGGCAGGGCTTGCCAGGGCCACACACAGCAGTGCAGGGTTCAGAGCCCTGATCTGGACTAGAAAGCAAGACCAGGGCACCAGACCCAAGATGACAGAGCCCTGCTCTCCTGGCCCCATTCCCCCATGCCAGCTGGCCCCTCCTTAAGCTCTGACATGTCTGGAACAGGCAGCACATGACCAGGTACCAGAGAACCTCACCTCGACAGGCAGGGAGTCACCGACATGAGCCAGAGCAGCCAGTACAGGTTGACCGCAAAGGGTGTGGATACCAGGATGCTCACGGCAGAGGGAAAACAGGGCCATGAGGGGCCGAGCCGTGACTCAGACCTTGGCAGGATTGCCCTCTCTGGTCCTTTCTCTTCCTCACACAGCTCCTTGTTGCCAGACAGGGCCATACACTTGAATCCTGAAAAGTCATGCAGGTAACAAAAGAGAAGGGAGCAGACCAGCGGGGGGTGGGGTGGGGGGTTGGTGACACATTAATAACTCAATACATGAGTTTTCTTATTTAGAAAGAGACATGGGTAGATCTTTTGAGTAGTGTTTGTATTTTTTGATAACAGTTTTGTTGAGATTGAATTTACATACCATAACCTCTGCATATATATCAGAAGAAAATGAAGTCAGAAGTCTGAAGAGATAGTTACACTTCCACGTTAATAACTCTCATGAGTTATTAACGTGTCACCAACCCCCCACCCCGCCCCCCGCTGGTCCGCTCCCTTCTCTTTTGTTTGGGGATTCTCTTGACAGTGACTCATCATAGGAAATACATCTGCCTTGTGACCTGCACACGTGTATGGCCAAGGCTGCGTTTCAGCTTCATGTATATTAACTCTTTTCCTCTACACACGACCATATACGTCCAATATAATTATCATCCCATTTTATAGATGAGGAAACTGAGGCACACAGCCTAAATAGCTCACCCCACTATTACGCAGTCAGTTGGGATGTGAATCCCGGCACTCTGACTCCTGACTGTTCTTCCAGAACCCTCAGATCTGCAGCTAATGATCATGGTCCATCACCTCCCCTTTCTATATGTGATTTACCATTTCTATATGTTTATAAAAGTGCTGGTTACAACGGACTAAAATGGCCCCTTGACCTGCTCAAGGGTTGTGACCTGTTGCTTGAAAAACACTGGATGCAAATATATTTATTTATAGTGGAACCTAATATCTATGTACTGTTCTAAGTGCCTTGAATGCTCTCAGTCTTTCCTAGAACCCTATGAGGCATCATCTCCATTGAGGCACAGAGCAATTATTAGCTTGTCCAATGTCACACAACAGACCAGTGGTAGAGACAGATGGTATCTGAACCCAGGCAGTCTGTGCACTTAATCACCACACTTGTCATTCTTCTTGTAAGAGAGGCAGTTGTGAAACAGCAATGACAAACAGTAACAGATATGGGGTAGGGCAATAGGGAGTGGTGGACTTGTGGCAAGTCCCACAGCATGTGCCTCATCTAAATGGGGGAGGGAGGCCACTCCTTAGTTCTGGCCTCTTGCTGCTATGTAGGAAGGCAGGCCCACTGTTGCTAGATCTTTTGAGTAGTGTTTGTATTTTTTGATAGCAGTTTTGTTGAGATTGAGTTTACATACCATAACCTCTGCGTATATATCAGAAGACAATGAAGTCAGAAGTCTGAAGAGATAGTTACACTTCCATGATCATTACATTGTTCACAATAGCCAAGACACGTAAACAGCCTAAGTGTCCACTGACAGATGAATGAATAAAGAAGGTGTGGTATATATTTACAATGGAATGTTATTCAGCCATGAAAAGAAGGGAATCTTGCTATTTTCTACACAGATGAATCTAGAAGACAGTAAGTACACTAAGTGGAATAAGTCAAACAGAGAAAGACAAATACTGTAGGATTTCACTTACCTGTGGAATCTAAACAAGTCCAACTCATGGAAACAGCAGAGTAGTGGTTGTTAGGGACTGGGGGAAGGGAAAATGGGGAGATGCTGGTCAAAGAGTACAAACTTCCCGTTATAAGACAAAAAGCCAGGAGCAATGGCACACTCCTGTAGTCCCAGCTACCCAGGAGGCTGAGATGGGAGGAGCCCTTGAGCCCAGGAGTTTGAGGCTGCAGTGAGTCCACGATTGCACCACTGCACTCCAGCCTGGGTGATAGAGCAAGGCCCTGTCTCTAAAAATAAAAAATAAAAAATAAAAAAATGACTATGGGCCGGATTCAGTGGCTCAGTCTGTAATCCCAGCATTTTGGGAAGCCGAGGCGAGTGGATGGCCTGAGCCCGCGGGTTGGAGACCCACCTGAGCAACTTGGTGAGACCTCATCTCTACAGTAAAGCAAAAACTAGCCGGGCATGGTAGCGCATGCCTATAGTTCTGGCTACTTGGAAGGCTGAGGCGGGAGGATCGCCGGAGCCCAGCAGGTTGAGGCTGCGGTGGCCGGGAGTGTGCCACTGCCCTTCAGTCTGGGTGACAGAGTGAGACTCCAACTCAAAAAAACAAAAAGATGACTATGTTCTTGCCTTCTTTCTTTCTTTCTTTCTTTCTTTTTTTTGAGTTGGAGTCTCACTCACTCTGTTGCCCAGGCTGGAGTGCAGTGGCATGCTCATAGCCACCACAGCCTCGACCTGCTGGGCTCAGGTGATCCATCTGCCTCAGCCTTCCAAGTAGCTGGAACCAAAAGCATGTTCCACTACACCCAGCTAATTTTTTGATTTATTGTAGAGATGAAGTCTCACCCTGTTACCCAGGCTGGTCTTGAACCTATGGGCTCAGACAATCCTCTTGCCTCTACCTACCAAAGTTCTGGGATTACGGGCGTGAGCCACCATGTCCAGCTGTTTCCTTCACTTAACATAAAGTTTTCAAGATTCATCCAAGTTGTAGCATGTGTCGGTACTTCATTTCTTTTTTATAGCCAAATAATATTCCATTGTATGGATACACCACATTTGCTTATTCATTTCTCAGTTGCATTTTGGCTATTGGGAACTGTGCTGCTATAAATAGCCATGTATACTTTTTTGTTTGAATACCTGTTTTCAAGACTTGTGGGTACACACCTAGGAGTGGAATTGCTTGATCATGTGATGACTCCATGTGTAACTTTTTTTTTTTTGAGTTGGAGTCTCACTGCATCGCTCAGGCTGGAGTACAGTGGCACGCTCACGGCCACCACAGCATTGACCTGCTGGGCTCTGGCAATCCTTCTGCCTCAGCCTTCCAAGTAGCCAGAACTACAGGCACGCACCACCACGCCTGGCTAACTTTTTAATTTTATTGTAGAGACGAGGTCTCGCCATGTAGCCCAGGTTAGTCTCGAACCTGTGGGCTAAGGCAAACCTCTCTCCTCGGTCTCCCAAAGTGCTGGGATTACAGACTTGAGCCACCGCACACGGCCTATGTTTAACTTTTTAAAGAACCGCCAAACTATTTTTCAAAAGGGCTGCACTATTTTACATTCCCACCTGCAATTCATTAGGGTCCTGATTTCTCTACCTTCTCACCAACACTTATTATTGTCTGTTTTTTAGTATAGCCATCCTAAGGGGAGTGAAGTAGTATCTTCATTTGCATTTTAAAAATTACCAATGATATTACACATCTTTTCATGCTGATTTGTTTGTCTTAAAGAAGCCAAAGAGGTTTTATGTGCGAAATTTCCTGATTTTAAAACATTTATGCAAATTTTTTGCTAAACAACCCAGGAATCAAACAAAACAATTTCTTTTTTATTTTCGAAGTGGAGGTTCTTGCACCATTGCCCAGGCTGGGCTCCAACTCCTGGCCTCAAGTGATCTTCCCACGTCAGCCTCCTGAGTACCTGAGGTTACAAGTGTGAGCCACATGCCTGGCTCAAAAAAACAATTTTTATTCAGAGACATGAACATTCTAAAACTGGAATATGCTGGTTTAGAATCCTGGATTCACTTCAGGCAAAAGTGGGCACTTTGACATGTAGGAGTGTTCCAAGTTAAAGAGGTCTCCAAAGTCCACAAAACTGCAATTCCTCTAAGAACCATGACTACCAGGGATATAACACATCAAACATACTTAAATCCACAAATTCAACATAAAAACAAAAACTCACACTTCCTTGTCATGCCTGCAGGATGCTAGAGACCTAATCTATTATTCTTAAAATAAAGAGAAAGGGATCAAGTATTGTCCTGCTTTTTTTTTTTTTTTTTTTTTTTTTTTTTGATTGGGAATCTAACTCTGTCACCCAGGCGGGATTTTAGTGGTATGCTCACAGTCACCCCAGTGTTGATCTGCTGAGCTCTGGCGATCCTTATGCCTCAGCCTTCCAAGTAGCTGGAACTATAGGTGCGCCCTACCACGCCTGGCTAATTTTTTTTTATTTATTGTAGAGATGAGGTCCCACCATGTTGTCCTGGCTGGTCACAAATCCACTGGCTCAGGCAATCCTCTCGCTTCAGCCTCCCAAAGTGCTAGGATTACAGGTTTGAACCACTGCACTCGGTCTTGTCCCACATTTAACAAATAACCAATACTTCAGCATAATCAGGTTATTCTTGATGAGAAGTTTCCCTTTATGGAATTATTCCAGCTAATCAATGAAGAAAAAAGATAGAATAAAAGTCACCATTTTGCATGCCCTTTGAGTTCATGGATCTAAGAAATATTTGTGACCCTCAAATTTGTGTCAGCGTCACAGAAAGAGACATCATATGTCAATGGAAGCATACAGTGGTTTTGCAAAAACAAGAACAAAAAGCTCCCAAAACCAAAAAACAAAAACCCAAACCTGAACCAGGCTTTAGACCATGGCCAGTGAACAAAGAATAAAACAAAGATGAACACGTTGATGGCAGCTCAGGATGCAGTCAGGTATCCAGCCTGGGGAAACTTAGAAGACAATGACCTAGTTTCTCCAACAACAAAAGTATAAGGATAAAAAAAGATAAAGGGGAATGGGGAATTTATATATTCAGGGAGAAGACAACCGGTCACAATGTACAATTGATCAGGACGACTGACCTGACACTGGGGACCTACTGCCGGTTAGAATGGTGCGTGGCCAGAAGATGCCCCTTGGGGGCACCGGGCGTGCATTTCTTTATTCCGTTTGGAGCTGCCATATGGAAAACACACCCTGATTCTCATCAGATCACTTGCACTACAGGGGAACCAGCAGTGCAGGTCTCCAACATGCATTGCCGGGGTCGGGGGGAACGAAGGGGCAAAGGCAGGACCTCATTTTAAGCAATTATGCATTATACTTCCCCACATGGATGATACACTAGCTGGTTAGCCTAGCTACCTAGCTATCTAGGCCCACGAGGTGGTCGTGCTGCCAAATCAGAAGGTCTGGTGTGAACAGTGGCTTTCCTCGCTCCCTCGCTGTGAGACCCTGGAAAACTCAGTTTACCTCTCTGTGCTTCTGTTTCTTCGTCTGCAAAGCGGAGAAGACAATGACACACACCTCATTGGGTTGTTGTGAGAATTAAATGTATAATCCTCTTGTGAAAAAAGTTATTTAAAGCACTCAGAGTAGTATTTGGCAGGAAGTAAGCACTCAGTGAGTATTAACTATCATCGTAGAAAAAAGTCAGGAAGGATCTGTATTAATATCTGTGTTACACAATGGGAGGTACGCATGTATATCTGGACGCCATGCTGAAATTTAATGGTTGATATGAACTTCATGATCTTGAATAGGCATTTCAGGCCATAGCTCAAAATTCTAAAGTCCAAAAACATAGGCAGTATAAAATAAGTCTCCCTCCCACTCTGTCCTTCAACCACCCAGGTGCTCACCAAGCACAATTACTCTTTGAAGCAGATACATATTTATAAATGTTTTATTTTACATGGATGAAAGCAAACTACTCAGCCTTCTCTGCTGGGTTTTTTTTCTTCCTATAGAGAGAGGAAGGATGGTCCAGCAGTTAAGAGCACAAATACACGAACCAGGCGCTCAAGGCCAACCCACCCACTGCCTGCATGACCTTGGGAAGTCACCGACAGTCCGTGTGTCTGTTTCTCTCTCCTCGTTGGGGCTGGTGTGAGGATAATGAGTTAATATTTATAAAGTGCTCAGAGCAGTGTTGGGTGCAGCAAGTCCTATTTCTGGAATCCACTTATCAGGTTTCTTGAGAAGATCCATTTTCATACATCAAGCACTCATTCTTTATAAAGAGCTGCCTTGTAGCCTGCCATATGAATGAACCCTAATTTGCTTAGCCATCTGGGCTGATGGGCATTTGCATTTGTTTAGAATCTTCTTATTGCAAAGCGTGATTCAAAGCTCTGCGTTCCTTCATGCCTGCAAGTCTCATTCAGCTCCCAGAATGCACCGCATCTTCCCTATCGCCTGGCCTTTGCACCTGCTTCCCTCTTTCCAGATCATTCTTCCCCTGCATTGTGACCACGACCGCTTGCCTGATTCATGCATAACGTCCAGATCTCGGTTCCAAAGTCCCGTCCTCAGGAAGGTGCCCACATCCACCTGGAAGAATCTCCCAGGGCCCACCTTGCTTGCTCTCCTTTCTTCCTGCAGTCCTGGGGTGCACATCTGGGGGAACCTGGTGTCTCACTATGGGCCTCCAGAAGGAAGACAGCCCTGCTGACATCTTGACCTCCAGAAACAGAAGACAGTCTATTTATGTTGAGAATTTAAGGCTTCAGACCTCCAGAAATGTAAGCTAATGCATTCATTTTGTTTTAGGCCACTCTGTTTTCGGCAACACTGAGGAACGAACACAGCCCTGCTGTGTCCCCTTCTCCTCTGAGGTAGCCAGGGGTCTTGATCATTCTCATCCCTTTCCTTATACTTCTAGGTAAGTTCTATTATCAGACCCCTTTCATAGATGAGGAAACTGTGACGCAGAGTGGCTGGTAATTCTCTGGAGGGCACGCGACGGTAGGAGCAGGGACTGAGACTGAACCGGGCTGGCAGGCCTGGAGGCCTTGCTCACTCCACACAACTTTCTCAGAGGAAGCAGAGGGCACTGAGGGCACAGAGGCTGGGGGGTGCTGGCTGGCATCTAATGAGCCGTGAATCAGACCGCACTTCCTCCTGTTTTTGGTTTTTGTTTTTTATATGGAAATGGGGGTTCATTCTGTTACGTAGTCTCACCAGGGATGAGAAGAGCTCCCTCTGGTCCCCAGCCCCTTACCTGTACCACGTCCAGGAAGGTCTGGAGGAAGAAGCCGATTCACCATTGTTGAATGTGAGTACAGGGCACTGCCCACCTCGCTCCCTCTTCCCCCCCAGGGTATAGCAGACCTTCCTCGAAGTAGACAGTGATGGCATTTCCTAGCACCAAGACAGAGCCTAAGGCTGGGGCCTTTGCAGCCACTGGCCGCTCAACACCTCCATGTCACAGATGGGAAAACCGCGGGCTGGAATGGCAGGCACCAAAACCTGTCCTAGGCTCAGCCTCAGGGGAGACAGTGTGGCAGCGCCCATAACCTGCCCTGCTGGCTCTATTTACAGAGGTGGGAGGATGTGGAGAGGGACTGCCCACCCACAGAGGGCCATGCATTGTGAACCCGGAGGAGGCATTGAGTCTCCACCAGGACAGACACAGCTTCCTCTTCCTGCCCTGGGTGTCACAGGCTCCAGGTGTTTCCTCACATTGCCTTCCGCCCCCCCATCCCATGAGCCTCACTTCTCTCACCTAACCAGATCCACCTTCGAAGGCCAACCGACCTGCTTCTCCTTCTGCAAGCCCTCCTGTATTCTCCTACGTTTAGGGGTCTCCTACAGTTATGGCTGGCCCGAGTCCGCAGGGCTAGAAACTGTCAGCTTTGCAAAAGAGTGTAATGGGCTTCCCCAGATGGACAGTGGGCCCAGAAGGGGCGGGTCATTTTCAAGTTGTCTCTGGCCCCTGCCCCCTGCGTATTGAGGCAGGCTAGAGCCATGCTGTGTTGAGGGCACAGAGTCCTGACTCCACCCTTTACCAGCTCTGTGATCTTGAGCAAGGTACTTCACCTCTCTGTGCCTCAGTCTTCCCCTCTGTAGAATGGGGATGACGAGAGTCCTTCTGAGAAGGTGTGGAGAGGCTTAAATGAGTCAGTACATGCAAAGTGCTAAGAACGTGGCCTTGTTCCTCCTTTGAGCATTATCCTTTGAGTATTATCAACCATCCGTCAGATTAGGAAACTGAGGCCCATAAGGAATGGACATGTCCAGGGTCACACAGTTAATAAGCAAGAGGAATGGGGTAGAAATTCAGGTCTGACCATAGGGTGGGGTCAGGCTCCAGGCTGTATCTGGGCTCCTTTCCAGAAGGTGAGAGCGGCCCATCCTAATAGAATCTGGCGCACCTGGGGCCAAGCTATGTTATTTATTTATTTATTTTTTTTAACATATTTTTTATTATAAAATTGTGGGGTACAGTTAAGGGTTAGCTATACAAATGTGCATTGTTCAGGCACCCTCAGGCTATTTAACAGCCGGTTTGTTCAAACGCGTCTCAGCACAGGGGCTGCATTGTCTTATATTTCTTTTGCTCCATAAAAATCCTCCCTCCTCCTTTTCCTCTCTCCTCCCTTCTTCCCTAATCCTTTCTTTCTCTCACTATTGCTCCGTGGAAGGAAGTAGGTTCCCTGGCTTCCTTCCCAGGGAAGTGGCCTCCCGTTGATCCCAACCCATGGCCCTGGGCCCAGTCTCAGGACAGCCTTTGCCCTGGCAGCCAGAATGGGCTTGTTTATCCCGTTGGATACAAACAGCCCCCAGCCCCGGCCTCCACAGAAGGCTGAATCATGTTATCTGATGAGTTCCACGCCCCTTCTGGTGGGGAAGGGCTGTGAGTGAGGCTCCCATCCAAAGGGTGGTACACCGGACAGGTCATTGCTCTTCTCCAAGCCTCCTCTCCCTCTCCTGGGTGACACAGAAGACTGTAGGGCCTGCCTCCTCACAGGGCCATGAAGATAAGGCAGGGCTGCAGGCAGGAGAGCGCCAAAGGAAGAGCTGGTTAGAGCACCTGACAGAGGCGAGGGGTTATCATTTCATGGAAGACGGCAGCAAGTGCCACTATGTGAAGTACACTAATGACACAACACAAGATGACACACACATACACACCGCCACACATGTTGCACGCCTCTAGGCCAGTGTTCTCAGCCGTGGATGCACATTAGAAATTGCCTGTGAAACTTTCTTTTTAAACTTTTTCCTCTGGAAATTTCCAAACATGTCCTCCAGCTAATGAGAAAGGTACCACAGACACCCATGGAACCACCCACAGCTCTGTGCATCTTGTATACTTTATCCACACGTCCCCTGGCTTTTTTCTGGATTCTTTTAATGCAAACACCAGACATGGTGTCATTTTACCTATGAATGCCTTAATGATTTTCTCTTAGTGATGAGCTGACAATATCAAACTTGTCAAAATTAACGATTCCTCAAGGTCACCCAGACTCAGTTCATGATAAGAATCCCTTGACTGTTGCAACTATGTTGTTTAACGGTCGGTTTGTTTGAATGCGTCTAAACACCAGGGCTGCACTGTCTTACATTTCTTTTGCTCCATATAAATCCTTCCTCCCTCTTCCTTTTCCTCTCTCCTCCCTTTTCCCCTTTTCCTTTCTTTCCCTCACTATTGGTCTGTGGGAGGAAGTGGGTCATCTATCCTGTAGAATGTCTTCCTTGTGGTGGTGTTGAACGTGTTCTTCTGTGCCCTGCATTTCCTGTGAACTGGTGGTTAGACTGAAGGCTCAGTCAGATCCAGGTTCAATGTCCTCAGTGTTGCCAGATGGGGTATGCACGGCACTCCGAGGGTGCTCTGGCCCAACCAGAGAAAAGCAATTCAGGAGCCCAGTATAATTTTAAAACAAAGTTTATTAGAGAGAAAGAGTGGGGGTGGGGTGGAGTGGCATGCCAGATGAGCTAAGCAGCAGGTTTTTCCTGAGGGAGCATTTGACAGGCAGGGAACTTGATAAGCTTTTACAGCAACTGTTATGTTAAACATGAACCTAAAGGGTGGGCTTGCACTGGTAAGTCCATATTTCAGCCTGCAGGTAGTCAGCCTGTTGTGCAGATAAGGAAAAATGTCTGAACGCTTCCCCTATTTTAAAACGACCTACAGGAAATTTATGTCTAACCTACGCTAAGATAACCTGCTTTGACTCCCTCCCTTAGAGATTTTTGATCCCATAACCACGCGGTGTGTGGAGGGAGGAAGGTCTTCTAAAACGTCTTCCAAGCTGACAAGAGGCATAGGCCTACCTAGCTAGGGATCAGAAATCTTTCCCTGGGTTATCTAAAGTGTTCAGGTTGGTTTAAATGGTGTCATTGATTACAGGCACCTGTTGGCATCCTTGCATGATTATTGTGGGAGCGTGAAATTGCTCAATTCTGAAATAAACAAATTTAAAGTTAAAGAGACATGGACCAAAAGTTAGCAGGTTTATAATCATTACAGTAAGTCCAACAAAATAAATAACCCAGGCAAAAGAGGGTATGGAGTTTTTAGTAGTGTCCCAAACAGTGTTTGCATCTCCCTGTGCAAAATCATGGAGATACCTAGTCTTGCTGTAAATTTTAAGTATAGCAGGTTTTCCTAATAACTGTACAAACCCCTCCCTGTGCAGTAAGTAGAGAAATTAAACGAAGCCGGGCAAATTGACAATTCAGATGACAGCTGATCACCTTTTGTACAAGGGCTACAAGGTCTGCGGTTACTAGCACAATTTAAATGACAAACTCCAATGTCTGTGGCTTTATTATAAGTAGCAGTGAGATTATTAAGGAATGGCTGAGTAGGTAAAGAAACCTCAAGGAATAGTCATCGAAACTCAAGACCAGATACCTGCAGCCCACTCTCCAGCGTAACAGTCATTGCATAAGCAAATGTCCATGCCAAAAGCAAATGCGTGGTCTTTCTTTCAAGTTTCCCTCTCAGGCCCTCCTCTCTCTCTCTCTCTCTCTAATAAATTTTGTTCTGAAACTATACTGGCCCCCCTGAAATGCTTTTCTGTGGTTGGGCCAAAGAACTCATGGAGTGTCACACGTCACCCGTCGACATGTTTCTAATTTGCTTTTTCAATCAGGCATGCAGGCATTCTACAAACTAGACAGTGCAGAAAACTATTTTAAAAGTCTATATTTGAACCTTACTTCCTACAACTTTACCATGTACTTAAGGGACATGACGTTTATGCTTGGCACCATTAGGAACACTTGTGGGTCTGTGTCCTTCCTACTGTCCCAGCCAACATCAACTTCCATCATAAAGTTTTCAGGAACTTAAAAAAGATACCTGGCATCATCCCAGATTAACTGAGCCAGAATCTCTGGGAGTGAGGCTCACACATGAGGATTTCGTCAACGCTTTCAAGGAGCTTCTCAGGCCCAGTCAGGGAGGAGACCCACCCGAGGTAGAGATTCAGACAAGACCCACTTTAGACTCATTTCTCCACTCCCTGGTAGCGTGATGGGGAAAGCATGTCCATTCTCGGGCCTCCGTTTCTCCGTCTTTCAAATGGAGATGATAATTGCATGTACCACATAGAGCTTTTAGAGATCCCACGAAGGTTTGTTAAATGTTAGTGTGAGTCCAGCCCTGGGCATACATGGTCTCCTTTGCCCCTGTAAACTCAGTGATGGCGTCTTCTTCCCAGTGGGCGGATGAACACAAGGTGCACAGAGGTGGCATGACTTGCCCAAACCCACACAGTAGAGCAGATGTTGGTTGAATGCAGGTCCCCTATCCAGCGCCCCAGGGGGCTGACGCAGTGGTGGCCCACAAAACCACCAGGCCAAGGAGCTGGGCCTTGCCTTCTCTTCTCTCGCTCTGACTGGAAACTGCCCCTGCGGCTTGGTTCACTCTCTGGACACGGCCCCAAACAGACACTTATGTCCCGTTGGGCTCCAGTCTCAGCCATCTCTAAGTCACCTGGGTCGGGATGATTTACAAGATTTTTTTTTAATGACAAAGATGTTTGCCTTAAGGACATGTATTCAGAGGGCCAGAATACTGAATGGAAACAGGTAAATTAATTCTTGTACAGAATGACAACATGAATCCAGAAACCCACAGAAGCCCTAAGGAGCCAGCTCTTAAATGCCGGGGCCCCTGCCTGCAGCCCCATCCACAGTTCCAAGGCTACTCAGGGGCCAGCCTGTCGCTGGAGGTGATGGCAGAATGCTTGCCTGAGGAACTGTAAAATGTGCTTAATCTTTTGAAATCGTTGTAAGTCACACCTTCGGGTTCTGCCATAGGAGAACTCTAAACCAGAGGGAAGAGGAGTGGAGGATTTGAGGGTGAAAGAGGCCAACAGCAATGAATCCTGCATCCCTTCCCCCGCCTCCAAAATACCAGAGGCTCCTGGACAGCCCATGCACCATTCTTGGAGTTGTCTGGGGCAGTCTGGGATGGGAAACCAGGAGACCGAGGCTCAGCCTGTAATCCCAGCGCTTTGGGAGGCCGAGATGAGTGGATTGCCTGAGCGGGCGGTTCGAGACCCGCCTGGACAACTTGGTGAGACCTCATCTCTACAATAAATAAAAAACTAGCCCAGCGTGGTAGCACGTGCCTGTAGTTCCAGCTACTCGGAAGGCTGAGGTGGAAGGATCTCCCGAGCCCAGCAGGTCGAGGCTGCGGTGGCCAGGAGCGGCCACTGCACTCCAGTCTGAGTGACAGAGTGAGACTTCAACTAAAAAAACCCCCAAAAACAAAAAAGAAAAAGAAAACAAAACAACGACAACAACAATTACTACAGTAATAGCTGCTATTTCTCTAGAGCTTAATGCATCTGGAATCAGGCCGGAAGCTTCAGTTCTCACATCAACCCAATTTTATAAATCTGGAAACAAGTTCAGAGTGGTTAAATCACTTGCTGAGGGTCACACAGCAAATCGAGTAGAGTCGGGACTCAAACCCCTCTGTCAGGATTTAGAGCCTGCCTTCGAGTGCTGAGTGCCCTCGCTCCCTGGGTTCTGGGCACAGCTGAGCAACCCGGGCAAGCTGCCGCTCTGCTTGGACCGAAGTCTCTTGCATAAGGAAGAGGTGGGCGGGAATCCACGTGTCCCTCCCTTTCTGCCTTCCCACCTCCGACTCCATCCGGGACCCTCCCAAAGTCTTCCCCGCACAGTCACACGTGGACAGAGCCCCGCAAGGCAGGAGGGAGTGAGGGACCGCATACCACCTTGCCCCCTGTCCCCGCCGCGCCCGGCCCCGCGGCCGGGGCTTGCTCGCCAAGGCCTCCCGGGGCAGGAGCGTCGGCGGCCTCAGTTCGGGGGAGGCCTCCCCTCCTTCCCCTCCGTCTCCTCCCTCCCCTCCCCAGACCCCGTCTCGCTTTGCGGAGGGCGCCTTGCGGGGTCCCGGGCCGGGCTGCAGCTCCGCGTCCGCGCCGGCTCTCCCGCACCTCGCTTCGCGCGTCTGGGATGCGGTCGGAGCGCCGGTCCGCAGTCGCCTTCGGCGCCACGGTGTGCGGCGCGGGGCTCCCGCCGGCCTCCTCCTCCGGGGTTGCTCGGCGAGCCCGCGTCGGCTCCCGGGCTCGCCCCGCGCTCCCGGCGCTGGATGCCATGGCCACGCGGGCGCGGGGCGAGGGCCGGGGCCGGAGGAGCGACCCCGGGGGCCTCCCGGAGACGTGGGGGGGGGGGGCGGGGGAAGGGCGGGGGTGGAGGACGTCGCGTCCCCGCCGTCCCCGCCGTTTCCATCCGCCTTCCGAGGTCGCGCCTGCTCGCCGGGCGCGTGACGATTCCAGAGAAGGGGCGCCCTTGGCCCCCTCCCCCGCCCTTTCACCTCCGTGGACCCGGGCTCAGGAGGGAGTTGAAACGGGGCTGGGGGGGGTGGGGGGAAGCACAGAGGCGGGGCGGGGGGGGGGGGACGGGGGACCCGCCCACGCCCGGCTGGGGCTGGGGAGGATGCGTGCTTCTGCGTGTGAGTGTGTGTTTGGGGCGGGGGGCATGGGGGTGTTCTGAGGACACGATGCTACCTGTTTACCTCTCTGGCGTTCAGCTGCTTTCTGACGGCCTCGGCAGGTTTTGGTGACCTCACAGATTCGAGGGAAGGCAAGTGATTTTGGGTGCTTAACTGGCCAGGAAGAGCTGGCGACACGGGTCGATACAGTCGGGTTGATACAGTCCCGACTCAAAACCCACTTTAAACTAGCTCTGTAGCCTGTAAGGGGAAATGAGTGGTCCCTCCCCAAGCCCTTCTTTCCCCAGCTGTCATGAGTTTGTGGACACACCTACCCAGTCGGTGAGAAGCTAACACCCAGCACCCAAAAGGAATCCATCGACACATCCTGGTCTGCCTGGCCCTGGCGTGAGCCTCAGCCCCCCATGGGCCATTCTCCCTGGCTGGTTCCCTGCTCCCCGCTCCTCCCTTGTCCCTGTGGCAGCCAGAGGGCCTTTTCTCCGGTGTCAATCAGATTGTGATCCTCCTGCATAAAACCCACACGGTCCCGAATACAAATCCTGGGCCCTACGAACCTGCCCTGGTCGCTGCTGACCTCACCGCTACTCAGCTCCCCCAGAGCTTTCTGCTCCAGCCCTGCTGGCCTCCTTGCTGTTCTGACCACAGGCCAGCCCTTCTCCCACCCCAGGGCCTCTCCCCCATCTGTGCCCTCTCCCCTCTGCCTGGACTGCTCACCTCTTACATGTCCCCACAGCTTTGCCTTCTCTGCAACTGGGCCTTTGCTCAAATGCCACCTCTTCAGGGAAGCCCTCCCTGACTGCCCTTTGATAAATGGTACCCTCCCTCCCAGCCCTTCCCACACCTTCTGCTTCATTTTGCTCTGTAATTCTGATCACCCTCCCACTATATGTTTCATTGATGGATCCTGCAGACTGTCTGTAACCCGCCACAAGGATGTCCACCTCAGCAGGACCAGGAGTTTTGTCCCTTGTTCACTGCTCTATTCCCACAGTGCCTGGTGCATAGGAAGTGCTTGCTAGATATTTGGTGAGTGGATGAATGAGTAACAGTGTGGCTGGCTGCACAGTAGTGCCCACCAAGTGGGAGGTGGGTTGGGGGGAGGGGAGGAGAGAGCTGAGCTCCGGCTTCCAGGCTGGAGAAGGGGAGGGAGGCTGGTGGTCCAGGAAACCCCTTTCCACCCTCCCTGATAAGGGCCTCAAAGACTGCCTGGAGGAGCCAGACCGGTGCCCCAGGTGGAGGGGAGGGGCCGTGGTACCCAGGACTCAGCCCTCTGGTCTCCACAGCCCCAAGACCGGGCACCTGGGGCCCACCCGAGCCCAGGGGCTTGGGATCTCTGTCCAGCTGGAGCCTTCCCCCACCCCGGAAATTCTTAATGCTCCCAGGTCTCCGGTCTCTCCTAGGTGGGCAGTTGAGTCTGTGGAATTCCCAGGTATGTCTGTCCTGGGTGTGTGTGCTGTCCTTGTCCCCCCTGCCTGGCTCTATTGGGCAGGGTTGGGAGCTCCATCTCTGAGTCCTCAATGCCCTCGGGGAATCCCTCTGTCCCCCAGGCTGGGAGACCTTGGCGATTTATGAGAGATGTTGATCTCATCCTCGTCCCAAAGCCAGCATTGCTCAGATGGGGATGACCCCGGAGGAGGCCCCATCTGGAGACTGGCCACTTAGGTCCCCGAGTCTGCCTCTAGGCTGCTCTCCTGGATCCCAAACTGTGGGCCAGCCCCAACACCAAGCCAAGGCTGGCTTCTGGCCCTCAACTTTCATTTCACTTCTTTTTTTTTTTTTTTTGAGTCAGAGTTTCACTCTGTCGCCCAGACTGGAGTGCAGTGGCACGATCATGGCCACCACAGTCTTGACCTCCTGGGCTCAGGCAGTCCTTCCACCTCAGCCTTCCAAGTAGCTGGAACTGTAGTGTGCACCACCACACCCAGCTAATTTTTTGATTTATTGTGGAGACCCACATGTTGCTCAGTCTTGTCTCAAGCTCCTGGGCTCAGGCAATCCTCTCGCCTCAACCTCCCAAAGTGTTGGGATTACAGGTGTGAGCCACCGCACCCGGTCACCTTTCATTTCTTTTGCAGCAAAGGAACTCACATGCCCTGAGGAGCATGTCATTCCAGCCACACCACAGAAAGGTAACTGCTCAGGAGTGCGGTGGACCACACATGGACGGCATGGGCCAGAACCCCTGCCTCATTATTTCCTATTCAGTAAGGATTTACTGCAGTGATCGGCAAGAGAGGCTTCATGGAATTCTCCATCTAGGTGGGGAACAGTCAGCGAACAGGGGCCATATCATACACTCCAGGGAGAGGTCGAATCCGGGAGGCTGTGAGGGCCTAGCTCAGCCCTCTGCGGTCCTAGAAGTCTTCCGGCAGGAGGTGCTGTTGACCTGAGAGAAGCAGAAACTAGTCAGGAGAAGGGTGTTCCAGGCCATGGGCTTGGCAGTGAGGACAGCCTGGCCAGGTGAGAAATCCTTTTGGCTAAGTGGGATGGGAGAGGGAGAAGTGTGGGAGATGCTGGGGAGGAGGAAGCTGGGACTCCTCCCTGTGCGGGACCCTGTACTCCCTGCAGAGAATTGAAACACTGTCTCGAAGCTCTCCAGCCACATGGCACACTGGGATGTGGGCTTTGGAAAAGCTGCTGCATCTGCTGGAGAGTGGAGTGGGTAGGGGAAGGCCCCGTGGCGGTGGCTGCACCTTGCAGGTGAGAGGGGTTGGGGCTGGACCAGGTGGGGTGGTGGGGTGTAGGGCAGGTATAGGGGACACTTAGGGGTGCCCTGGAGCCACCATCCTAGCAGGAGGCTCAAGCTCACATGCTTGTGAATTTGCTGATGTCCTTATTTTAGGGCGGGAAACCAGAATGCCCTGTGCTGTCCCCCACCCACCCTCTGCTCAGACATTGGGTCTCACTGATACCATTTAGGGACAGCTCAGGCTTTGAGAGCAGGAGAGGGCAGGCTCCCTGGAAGCTTAGACCACGCGGCCTCTGCCCAGCTGTGGCCTGAGTGTCAATCATGGCGCCTGGGTGCACTCCTGGACATATCCAGCTAGCACTGGGTCTGGGCCGGGCCTGCCTGGGCTTGGCGCCCAAAGGGACTTCCTCCTGTACCATGGGAGTCTTCATTTCGCCTTCTCTGGGTCATTCCCTGGCACCTGGGCCGCCAGCCCACAGCCTCCATTGCGGGGATTTTCTTATGATTGAGGGCTGTCCAGCGTCTGTTCAGCGGTAAGTGGACATGTGTGTGTGTCTGTTGTCGCGTACACAGCCCTACACCACAGGCATCTGGCTGCTGCCTCTTCCAGTGCTATTCTTCATCGGCTCACACAGATCTTTCCCAGACAAGTCCTGGCTTAAGGGTGCTTGCTTCTCTGGGATGTGGGCCTGGGGTGGCCAGAGCCGATTGTCCAGGGGAAGGAGAAAATCCAGATGTATGCTGAATTCTGGATGTTGACTTTGTTTTTAAAATCTGTCAACAACTTTGCCTGGGCCAAAAAAACATCATTCTGCTTTACTGTGATGTCTGGCCTACATGGTAAGGTACCAACCGCCTGGCCCGGTGTGCTAAGTGTTCCAGGGCCCGCAGTGTGACCATGGGTCACCTTGCTGTCATTCACGGCCTGCTGAACTGGCTGCCCTGGACCCATACACACTCACACACTCACACTCACTCTACTCCCAGTAACACGGGACTTATTGTGTCCTAGATAGACTGGGCTTTTCTCATGCCTCCAAACCTTCATGCTGTTCCCTCTTTCTTGGCCCCCAACCCTCCACCATTAGGTTCTTAGTTATCCTCTGAGCAACCCAAGGTCAAATGTGAACTCCTGTGTAAAATCTTCCCTGTATCAGCCCCTCCCTCCAGTGAAAGGAAATCCCTGGTGCTCCTGCAGGGCTCTGGGCACACCTGCCCGCCAGTGCTAGGTGTGTCAGTCATATTTCAGTTCCCCTGGGGCTTTCTGGGCCAGACAGTGCATGGCTGCCGACCATCAGGGGTGCAAGAATGAGTCATGGTGAGGGTAAGAGACAAGGTCACTGCAGGTGACCAGCCTGCTGGGTCTAAGCAAGTCAAGAGGACAGAGAGTAGGAGAGAATCTGACCCAGAGGATTCAGACAGGCTAGAGGAGGACATGGGGCTCAAGGGAGGAGATGGGGGGAGGCTGATCCTGAGATGGGCATTCGGTCCCCCCAGTTTCTGTTGGGCTGGGGCCTCTAGGACAAACTCTAACCTCTCTGGCTTCTGTTCCCTCATTGCATCTTGATAATGACCCCAGGACGAGAGAGCTAACCCTATTTTCCAGATGAAGAAGCATGCCCAGGGTCATGCCACCAGCCAGTGGCAGAGCTGGGGTTTAGATGGGACCAGCGAGACTCTACAGCCCTTGCGTGCAATCATGCCACTAAGCCGCTTCCCTGGTGGCACCTAGCCCCTTCCCGAAAGGCACTTATGGGGCAGCCGTTCATACAGACTCTGGAGTCAGCCAGCTTACTTCCAGCTCTGTCATTTGGAATATGTTGCTTAACCATTCTGTGCCTCATTTGCACCGAGTCAGAGGGATCTGTGGGAACAACAATAATGCAGTTTGTTTTCACCCCCACTATCCACATGCCCAGATGGGTGGGCTAGAATCTTCCTAGACTTTGGGTGGAATCTAGGGCAGGTCCCAGTGACTCTGGTAGTTTAAAGTCCTCCTGTCACTTTGTCCCTCCGGAAGGTTTCAGTTCATCCATTCATGAAGATAAACTTCTGCAGGGATAAAAGAAAATGTACCAGAAGCAAATCAAAGGTCAACAGACAGAATAGGGGAAAAAAATGACTCATATTTCAAAGTGTGCGTTTCCCTGATTCTGAGACGCTGCTTTCCCATAGAAAAATGAACAAAGGATGTGACTAGAGGGTCACGGAAAAGAAAATGCAAAGACTTCTGATCGTAGGAGAGGATGCTCGCCACCCCTCACAGCTGGGAAGTGTTAAGGCAGAAGACATGGCACCAGGATAGGAAGAGGGAGCACCAAGTACCACCCCCCCCGCCCACCCCTCCCCTGTAGGCACTCATCAAGCCTGGACAGGACGCACAGGCCAGCTATGTGAGTACTCCGAAAAGTAAGTGGTATCAGGTCGATTGAAGAAGATCGAATTCCAGGTCCCATCGGGAGTTTATCTTTTTGCCTCCTTCTGGCATCCCTGGCCAGAACAAAGGTAGTCTGGAAGTAGTGGGGATTGAGACCACCCAGAACTTTCTACAGGAGCCCTCTAGTGCTGGCTCAAGGCACAAGAAAGGAGCTCCCAGGGACCACCCCCTTCAGTCTCTTTCTTCTTCTTGGGCTCCCTGCCTGACTACTAGGCAGCCCCTGGCAGGGCCCACGGAGACCACAAAGCTTTGGAAGCCTGTGGGAGCCACAACTCTGAGGGAGGGAACCTTCTTCATGGATCAATAGAACTGCCACCTCCAAGGAGAGGGGCAGACCCCAGTCGCTTGTCCCCACCTGGTCTCTGCCATGAAGGCTGCAGCAGAGGGATGTGCTGAAGCTTTAGCTTTCTGGCCAGGGACTGAAAAGGGAGACACAGGGAACAGGAAAGTACCAGAGAGATTGTAGAAAGGGAAGAGCTTGTGAAGGCAGCCCTTTAAAATTTACGAACTCCTTGATTCACTCTGAGTTGCACATGTGTGGGTCTGATGGAAATCAGCGTGTAGAGACCTCAGAAATGAACAGACAGACCACTGCTCAGGCCCAGGATACTCCCTGGGCAGTGTCCATGTGGGACAGATCCGGTGAGTCCAGCAAAAGCTTTGCAGACAGAACTGACGTTGGAACCGCACTCTCAGAAGCTGGAACTAAAGGCCTGAGACTGTCTGCCAGGACAAAATAGAAACATTGCCCACAGAGTTTAAACAAGACCCAGAGTCCCAAAATACAGTATTGAAAATGCTCAGGGTAGGATCCGAAACTTCTTGGCATGTGAAGACCAAGAGAATCTCAACTCTCATGGGAGAAGACAATCAACTTCCAGGTGACACAAATGTTAGGGTTGTCTGACAGTCTTTACAAGAAGTTATTACACAAATGCTCTGATAAGTAAGGGCAAATACTCTTCTTTTTATTGAGGTGTAATTCAGTAGCGAGACCCTGTCTCTAAAGAATAAATAATGAGCTGGTTGTGGAAATATCTGTAGTCCCAGCTACTTGGGAGGCTGAGGTGGGAGGATCTCTTGAGCCCAGGAGTTCAAGGCTGCAGTGAGCTATGATTGTGCCACTGCACTCCAGCCTGAGTGACAGAGTGAGACTCCATCTCAAAAATAAATTCAAGTAACATACAGCTGACCATTTTAACATGGCATTTTGTACCGTCACGATGTTGTGCAACTGCTCCCTCTTTCTAGTTCCGAAATATCTTCATCACCTCAAAATAAAACCCAGGACCCAGGAAGCAGCTATGTCCCAATCCTTTCATTCACCTAGCCCCTGGTAACCATCCATCAGCTTTCTGTCTCTGTGGATTTACTTACTCTGGATATTTCATATAGATGGAATCATATAGCATGCGACTCCCGTGTCTGACTGTTCACTTAGCATAATGTTTTTTTAGGTTACCTGGATTAGCCAAAATGCTGGTAACCTCTAGGTTTTCTAGACCCCTACCTAGGTCTAACAGGAGCTGTAAGTTTCGGGGCTTCCTAAAACCTTCCTCAGGTCATATAATTCACTAGGAAGTTTTGCTGAAACCTATTATATGCGTGCCTATGTTTATTATGAGGAAAGACTACAGATTGGACACATGGGATGGAGTGAGGAGTGTGTAATGAAGAGTTCCCAGTGGTCCTCTCTCTAAGGTTACAGATCGCATTACTACTGCCTCCTGGCAGTGATGGGTGGTATCATTGCAGGGTACTGTCAATCAGGGAAGCTCACCTGAACTTTGGTATCTAGAATTCTTATTGAGGCTTCAGTATATGTGCAGAATTATTAAACTCAGTCTTCAGCCCATCCCACCCCAAGCCTGGGAAGGCTGAAAGCCCTCACCCTAAATTGTGTGTTTGGTCTTTCTGGTGTGGCCAGTCCTTCCGCCCCAGGACTCTCAGATATGGCCAGCACCACCTACATCCAGAAATATTAAAATTAAACTGCTAAGAAGTGGTGGCAGATGTACAGAAGAAATTTAAAGGTGAAAGGAGGACAGTCTTCAACTAATGGTGTGGAAAACATTGGCCATCCATATACATGAAAAAGCTCCAAACCGCAACCTAAAATTCAACTGAAGCAAAAAGTGACTCAGAATGGATCATAGTTATAAATGTCAGCAAAAAACTATAAAACTTTTAGAGGAAAACATAGGATCAGGCCTTGTTGGATACATCACCAAAGCATAATCCATAAAGGAAAATGATTTGTAAGCTGGACTCGTCAAAATTAAAAACTTGCTCTGCTGCAAAAGACACTGTTGAAAGAACAGAAGAAGTTGCTGACTGAGAGCAAATCACATATTCAACATAAATATTCTGCATTTTTTTGTAATCAGTATTTATAAAGAGCTCTCAAAACCCAATAGTAAGAAAACAATCCAGCCGGGCTCGGTGGCTCAGCCTGTAATCCCGCGCCTTTGGGAGGCTGAGGTGAGTGGATTGCCTGAGTCCACGGGTTCGAGACCCGCCTGGGCAAGCGAGACCTCATCTCCACAATAAATCAAAAATCAGCTGGGCGTGTTAGCGCATGCCTGTAGTTCCAGCTACTTGGAAGGCTGAGGCGGAAGGATCGCCAGAGCCCAGCAGGTTGAGGCTGCGGTGGCCGGGAGCGGCCACTGCTCTCCAGTCTGGGCGACAGAGTGAGACTCCATCTCAAAAAAAAAAAAAAGAAAAAGAAAAAAAGAAAACAATCCAATAAATAAAAAGGCAAAAAGTCTTCCAGATGCTTTACCAGCAAGGACGTATGGCTGGCAGACAGCAATGAAAAGATGCCCAACATCATTAGCCATTAAGGAAATGCAAACTGAAACCACCCTAGGAGATGACCACACACCTGTTAGAATGACACATAAAAATGCTGACGATACCAAGGGGCGGCGAGGATGTGTAGCCACCGGAACTGTCATATGTCGCTGATGGGAACACACGGTGGTACAGCCACTCTGGGAGATGATTTGGCAGTTTTAAATAAAGCTAAACATACACTTATCACATGACCCAGCCTTCCCAGGCCCTAGCCATCTAGGGTGTCTACCCCTGGAGAAGGAAAATGTATGCTCACGCAAAAAATGAATGCTTATTTATAGAAGCTCTATTTCTAATTTCCCCAAACTGGCAACAACTCAAATGTCCTCTGGTAATGGATAGATAAGCAGATTGTTGTACATTCATGCCATAGAATATTACTTAGAATAAAAAGCAGTGGTCTTTTGATGCACTTAACAGAGTGAATCTCAGAGGTGTTATGCTGAGTGAAAGAGGCCAATCTCCAAAGGTTAAATACTGAATGTTTTGGAAAAGACAAAACTATGGTGTTGAACAGCTCAGTGTTGTCAGGGGTTGGGGTGGGGGAGGGTGTGACTATAAGGGACCAGCTGAGGGAGGTTTTGGGGTGACAGAACTGCTTTGCGTCCTGATAGTGGTGGTGGTTACATGAATCTATCTATGTGTTGAAATTTATAGACTTGTACATAACATAGTCAATTTTGTTGTATGATAATTAAAAAAATAAAATTAAAAGAAGGTTAACAGCTAATACTCATATGGCTGTAAAACTCTCCTTTTTTGTGTTTTTGTTTTTCTGAGTCAGAGTCTCACTGTCATTCAGGCTGGAGTGCAGTGTTATGCTCATGGCCACCGCAGCCTCGACCTACTGGGCTCAGGCAATCCTTTCACCTCAGCCTTAAGTACCTGGAACCACAGGTGTGCGCCACCACGCCCAGCTACTTTTTTGATTTACTGTAGAAACGAGATCTTGCCAAGTTGCCCAGGCTGGTCTTGAACCCCTGGGCTCAGGTAATCCTCTCTCATCTGCCTCCCAAAGTGCTGGGATATAGGAGTGAGCTACTACACCCAGCTACTCTCTTTTTTCCCCCACTGTTAAGGTATGCACATATTTGGTTGTGCTGGCATGACCATATTGCAGATGAAGGAAAGGAGGTCCAGAGGAGTGCTGACTCTCCTAGGGTCTCAGAGCTAGTGAGTGACAGAGCTGAGACCCTGATTAGGGCAGTCTGCCCCGTGGTAATTACCCAGAACCTTTTCACTAACTGACCTAAATCAGGGGCCAAAACCAGTTTTCTCTGAGTTGTCAGGTAATGGGTGACTGCTTTCCTTTACATTTGCAAGGATGTTTACAAATGACATTTTTTAAAGGTACTTTGGTAAGAAACATTTTTATTAAATTTATATTTTCAATAGCTAAACAAATTTACCAAAATACAGGATGGTTGATCATAAGTCTTTTCAAGAGAAAGATATTTTTGAACTCAAAGAAAATGTGAAAAAAGACTGTTTTTTATCTGGGCCATTCTACCAGTGAAGACAAAAGAGCTAAGACAACCCACCCTAAGGACAAGGAAAGTTGTCTGCCCAATGCAGTAGGTCCCGGGCATCTCCAAGAGGCAGTCATGAGAATCCCAACACAGCAGTGAAGAGTGATGTGTCCATCAGGAAAGTCAGCACTGTCAGGAGGAAGGAAGAAGGACAATCAGTATTTTTTTTTCCCCAAGAACAAGAACAGCAATATCTATCAATTTCTCCTATCCACAAAAACAGTCTGAAAGAACAGAAAACAGGATAGCAAATCAGTGACCACAGCAAGCAGTATGCCGGAGACCCGAACAGGTAAAATGACGTACATTTTACCAACTCACCGAAGATTGGCCACATGGGATGAAGGCTGTGAATATCATTGTGAAGTGGGAATAACTATAATTTGCACCAATGTTATGGTCAGACATACACATGTGCATGAAGAATGTAATGCTAGCATACATCGATTCCCAGGAAACCCTCAGTTGGAACTATACTATTATTCAACACTTTATGCGCAAGGATGTTTGGGAGGCAGTATGCACAGTGGCTAAGAGTGAAAGCTCTGAAATGAAACGTATAAGGGTCAAATTTAAATAAAATTGTGCCCCCCCCCACACATGCCAGTGGGGTGCAGGTGTGGTGCTTCACTTCTCTAACCCTCATCTGTAAGAGGAGGTTAAAAATGGTACTTGCCTCATAGGGTTTGTCTGAGAGTGAAATGAGAGGGTGCATGGGAAGGATTCAGCTTATCATGAGGTACAGAAAAGTACTCCATAAATGCTAGCCGTTATCCACGCAAGCAAAACCACACTGGAAATCCATTGCTCACTTCGCTGATTGGCAAACGCCCACAGCGCACCCTGCTGGCGAATTTGCGGGAAAACAGGTTTTTCTCGCGCCCATCGCGGCTCCAAGAGTTAAATTGATCCATTCCCTGACCCAGCACTTCCCTGCAATTTACTCTGCACTTTTACTTGTACAAGCTGCCCCACTGCAGCACCGTTTGTGATAGCGAGACCCTGGGACACTCTATGTCCGTCCCGACGAATGCTCTCCAGAACCTGATGTTAAATGGGAAAAGATGCAGACCATGATGAGCAGGCTGGCAAACTCACAGGAAAGAATCGTTGCAGATTTGCTGGATCCAAGACGCCAGGGGTGGCCAAGGCACCATTAATTTAGGTGCCACTATGAAAGACAGATTGCTGCTGATTAAACTGGCACGATGCTTAGTGTTTTGTATTTGAGAGCTCATTTAGACTTATTTAAACGTGACTTTGTATCATATTAATTGGGGGCACAGATAAAAAAAGGAAAATATAGCCAAAATAAATATGTTAAGGTATCTGGTGGCATCAGGACGGCCTGATTGTTTGGTGGAGTCTCACTCTGTCGCCCAGACTGGAGGGCAGTGGCTGCTCCCGGCCACCGCAGCCTCGACCTGCTGGGCTCCAGCGATCCTTCCGCCTCAGCTTTCCAGGTAGCTGGAATTACAGGAGCGCACTCCCACACCCAGCTAATTTTTTGATTTATTGTAGAGACGAGGGCTCGTCAAGTTGCCCAGGCGGGTCTCGAACCCGCGGGCTCAGGCAATCCGCTCACCTCAGCCTCCCAAGGCGCGGGATTACAGGCTGAGCCACCGAGCCCAGGATGGCCTGATTGTGTGACGCGTTCTGACTTCAGATGCTAACATGTGGGAAACGAGGCGTGCCTTGGAATAGACAGGAGTATTGATTTGTGTTTAGGAATTCTGGAAGGACACCCAAGAAATGTGTTGTGGGGAGGGAGGGAGGGAAGGGAACTGGGCAAATGGGTTGAGGAAGGGAGATATCTAAGAAATTTGGGGGAACAATTTGAATATATGACCTATTTAAAAGTAGACCATTCCGTGTCAGTCAAGACTTTGAACTTCGTTCAGGGGGGCAGCCCCCTCTCCCCTCAGGGCCAGGGTTGCAGCAGAGGGGAGAGGCAGGAGGGGCACTGCATCCTGTGGTCAGGGCAGATGCTTTGAGCGCTTCTCTAAAATGCATTCATGGCTCTTCAGATCTTGGTCCTCTGCCCTTGGGGAAGCCAAAGGTGGTCTCTGGCTGGCCGTAGGGATTCCTTCAGTCCCGGAGTCAAGGTCCAGCCTCCACTGAGGTCCCTCTGTCCCTCGTGGACCCATATCTGGGTCACGGGAGACACTGTACACCTTTTGGCCTGCAGACTCCAGGGATCCAGGCTCTCCCCGCCCCCCGCACCAAGTTCTCTTTGTTTGCTTAGGCGTGAGGCGGGTGCCTGGCATCTTTGTAATCCCCAAGTGGTCCCTTGGCCAAGGCGGGAGGAAAACTCGCTCCTTCTCCTGTGGACACCAAGCCCCCCAGCAACTCCCTTTAAAGACAACCCTTTTTGGGCCTCCAACTCCACCCTTGGACATCCTGGGTGTGGGAGAGAGGCCAGAAGTCACACCGCTGGTTTTCTCCCACCTCTTCATAAACCCTGCACTCACCTTGGGAGGTAGCCATGCTGGGCTCCCTATTGCCTCAGGACCTCAGCCGACTTGGGACGGAAATAGTTCCATCTTTGAATACTGTCACTGGGATGGGTGATCCAACTAAGGAACTCCCCAGGGTGACTCAGCCGGTACCCAGCAGGCTGACTCCTACGTAAGCCTGAGCTTTTCCTGCTGCAGAGGGTTCATCCACAACTGGCTTTCAAATAAGCTCGTGGCACAGAGAGCATGAGGATGGGGTTAGACGCCCTGGGTGTGAATGTCAGCACTGTCATTCATTCATGGTGTGTCCTTGCAAGCTTTATTCAACAGATATGTAACGTACGGGGTATCTATTATTTGTAAGACACTAGGCTTCTTCCTCTGCAAGGATGTGAATAATAAAAGCACCTGCCTCACAGGAGTGTTGAGAATCATGAGATCGTGCTTCATTGTCAACACACAGCGCCTGGTCCATGATAAGGGCTCCATCAGTGGCAGCTACTGTTGCCATTTATAAAGTTCCTATTATGTGTCAAGTGTTTCACAGACATATTTAATCCCCCCAGTGTAAGAGGTAGGAACCACCATTCTCCCTCTTTTGTGGATGAGGAAATCAAGGCTCAGAGAAGTTGGGGTGACTTGTCTAAGGTCATACCTGGTAGAAGACAGAACACAAGTTCAAAGCCAGATCTGCCTGCCTGCCTTCACATGCTTCTCTCTCGAGGAAGGTAAAAGCTTTTGCCTCCTTGTCAAAGAACTAACCTCTAATCATCCTTCACAATCCAGCTCAAGGGCACCAGATTCTGAGGAGACCCCACCATGCCTGGTCATCCTCCACCTCTGTCCTTGGGCCTGCCTTTTTCACAGCAGTAGAGCCTCATGGGCAAGGGCTGTGGCTTTGCATTCAGGTAGTCAAGGATCAAATATGGTTCTGCCTCTTTACTCTGTGTGTGGCTTCAGGCAAGACCCCTCACTGCGCTAAGCCTCAGTGTCTTTTTTCATACAATCAGCTAACCATGGTACCTTTGGGTTGCTGCTAAACTGAGGTGAGGCCCATGCAGGGCCTGGCACAAAGTTAGTGTTCAGATAACGACAGCTGCTATTTTCATAGTAGCTAAAGCCCTGGCCTTGGTATTGAGGGTCAGGAGAGGGAGCAGCAGGAAACCCACATTTCTGCATCAGCCGATTCCCGAGTGAGCTTGTCACCTTTAAGTTCTGTCCTGGGGGTGGGCATGAAGTGCTGCTGCCCCTCTGGAAAGCACTAGGGCAATGCCATAAAAGTCACAGGGTCCGAGCCTGGCTCTCGCCCCACCTGCCTGACTCCCCCCACGGCCACCTGCTGGGGAAGCGGCCACATCTGCACAGCCTCCACCTGCGAGGCTGCTGGGTGTGGTTGACAAGATGCATCACATGCGCACAGGGGAGACTCATGCACACTGTACTTGTTAGGAAGGGCATCATGACAGCAGCTTATGTGCCTTTTTTTACTTGGATGAATTTGGGATACCTTTCCATCAGGCTGTGCCCCATGCATTACAGTACATCCTTTGCCTGGCCTATCTAATGCCAGGAGGTTCTCATACTCACTAATCCATTTTTGCCCTGAATCCAGAAGCCCCAGAACCAGTGGCTGCTGAGGATCCCTACCACCCCTTTATAAACCCATGAAAGCCTGTCTGGGTGGATGGATCTTTCCATCTGGGCTGCTCAGAACAAAAAGCCAGGACTGGACACACCTTCCCCCAAATGGGAACCTAACCAGTGCAAGTCCTGGCCCAAGAGCAGAGGGACTTTCTGCTGTGGTGGCTGCTGTTGATACAACAGCAAGTTGATCACCTGCCTTGCTTACTTCCTAGGACTTCTAAGGACCCTTTGCAAACTATTCCAGATGATGCAGGTGGTAAGTGGGTGTTTTCATGATCTCTTCTGGTGTGTACTAATTCATGCAAGCAGAAGCCCGAGAAGTGGGTGGGAGGAGGTCAGGTGTATGCATCCAGGGTCTGGTGTTGGCGACGGTGAACGTGTCCAGGGGCCCAGTAGTCAAGAGCTGAGCACATGGGCTTTGGAAGCGGACAGGCAGCACCTCCCATTCACCAGCTGTGACCTGGGCTCCAGGTTTTGCGCTGTCAAGTGGGACCCCGCGAAGCACTGCAGTACTTTTCCCGGCTGCTGCTAGTTACCTTCAGAGCAACCCATTAGAAAGTACAAAACTCCGTTGTCATTCTGGCTTTTAATGGTCAAGGTGACAACAGTTTACAGTTTTTCAAGACCCATGCGTGGTTTCCATAGTAACCTCCATCTGCTGGAGGGAACACACGGTAGAGGCCACAGCCCCAGCAGGCCACTGCATGTGGGTTTGGGATCAAAAGCACCAAGCCAAGTCCCTTTCTCAGCAAGGGTCTTGGTTGAAACCACAAGCCCTTCTGCAGTGCTGGGTGGATGCAGTGTTGGTCCTTGGCTCATTGCAGGGGTGAAGCAGGAAAGAGGTGACTGGTGATGCCTGCCTAGAAGGAGGCTTGAGGCACGTTAAGATTCCAAACCAGGAGACTCTGAGTCAGCGCTGATTCTGAGTCTTTGGTTCATTTACTAGGGAGGTGGGGAGGGCTCCATCTTAGAGCCTGAGGGGCCTCCTCCCCCAAACCTACACAGGAAGACTTATGGGGTAGAGGGTCCTTACCATGTGGGGACGACTGCCTGGGTTTCTGCAAGTCAGAGGTCGGCAGGCAGGCGACTGTGAAGTGCAACCTGCTAACCAAAGCCACGTGGTGATGTTTCACTCACTTTCCAAATCCACTCAGCAGAAGCCTCCTGCAAATGCCAACAGTGAGAGGTACATGTAGCACAGGATGCCCACCCCCTCCTCCACAGCAGATACGCCCTGTGTCACTAGTGAACAGATCAATGGCATTTTGACTATTTCTTTTAGGCCAAGATGCCCTGATCCTCAACTCACTTGGGTTGGTATGAGCTGTACCCTAGGGAAAAAAATACTCCACCTACCGCCTAGGTACACTCAGACTTCTGCACATGGAGCAATAAGGCAAAGGCGGCAAATGAGATGCCCAGGAGGCCATGGCCAGGAGGGTAAGGGAGGAAAGGAAGAGGTTGGGTGGGCAGGCGGACCGGCATGACAGAACCTCAGCTGGTCAAGTCTGGTGAGACTGGATTTCCCAGAGGTTGAGTGAAAGCGCCAGGAAGTACTCACTCGAAGATATCTGAAGGGGTTGTGCCTCTAGGTTAACCTCACACTCCAAGAACTCTGGCTGCTGCCCAGTTTTACTCGGGCAAGTGACAATCTATTCTTGTAGGAGCAAGTGGCCGCAAAGCCTCCTTCCACATGTCCCCTCCTTCCGTATAAAGGGGAAACCCTCCACGTCATCACCTTCGGGGCTGGTGGGTGGGACACACGAGTAGATGCGTGTTGTGTGCCACAAGTGATTTCTATGCAGAAAGGACAGAAGGAAGTCTCCTCCCACAGGCCCCCAGATAAGTAGAATTTTAAAGCAATTAAGCCTGCTTCGGTGGGAGAGTTTCTGTACAACATGCTGGTGATAGTTCTTCAGTTTTTTTGGTTGTTTTTATTTTTTTCATTAAAGTCCATTGATCGTCACAAAAACCCAGGAAATGCAACTAAGGAGAAAACAAATGTCCAACCGATATCTAAGAACCCAGAGCTACGGAGGAGACGTGGCACTGGACTGCTGGGTGTGCACAAGGGGCGAGGGGCAATCCCCCACCAGGCAGGGCCACTGGCCATGGGAGACACAGGGGAGGCCAGGCACCGGCCAAGCAGTTATGTTAACCGCTGCACGATGACAGCATTGAGCAGGTTGGCTTCCTTCAGGGTCTGGCTCTCGTCAGCCAGCTCTTTGTTCGGGAAGGTTGTCATGAGGACAAAGCTGGTGGCAGCCATGGCCGGCCGGGCGTCCACGATGAAGAGTCGGATGTCGCTGATCCTAGAGTAGGGAAGCAGGAAGTGTGAGTGTGCCCTTCTCTGCCATCCACACCCACCCTGTGGAGGGCTGAGCACCCAAGTCCCTCCCACGCTCTGCCCTTCTCCACAGAGCCACACCTGGGACCACATTCCTCCCTGGCGAAAGTCCTTCCCTTTCACTCCTGTTTTCCTTGGATAAACACCCACATTCCCACGTGGTCCCAAGGCCATTCTCTTCTCCCTCCTTTCAGTCCACCAGGCCGCACCCCCTTCCCACATTTGATTCTTCTTTCTGGAGACTCCTCTGCCTGCTCCCCTTCCTGCGCTCCTAATCACACCTCAGGCCTGGGATCAAATGCCATCTCCTCAGGGAAGCCCTCCCCTCTGTCCAAACTCCCTTGCATATTTCTGGGATGATCTGACTATGGTCTCCTCCTCTAGCCCACGAATTCCACAAGGGCAGAACATATCTCTTTTGTAGCCCTCAAACCATCTGTCAGAAAAAGCAATGGTCAACTGCCCAGTGCCAGGAATTGCCTCTTCAGACACTGCTTATTTCCCGAATGTGGTGATCATGAATTTCCAAGAAACAAAGCCTCCTTCCCTGAGACCACTTACACAAAGTTTCCTTCTGTCCTGAACCCCTAAAGTCTATGCAGCCTATAATCTGGCATACTTAAGAGCCTGGACATGCAAGGTGCAGCTTGAGACTCTCAGCAAACCCAGTCCCCTCCCACAACAAAGCCCTCAGCATAGGCTGTCTACCCTGGAGCGAGCCAGTGTGCTGGGCTCATGAGGAACATGAAACTCAGGCAAATACTGCAGACTGGTTGGATGGTCACGCCCCTTAAGCTCCAGGCACAAATGAGGTCCCTATGGGAAAAAAGGTCTGAACAAGCCTCCGGTGCTCCTGGTTCACACCTGGGGTGTGTTTCACACTTTTACCCACAGGTGAACCCGTCACTTTGCAAAGACTGCCAAACCATTCAGTGGCCACAAATGTGGGTTCTGGCTTAGCTGGCCCACAATTGATGAATTTAGACACTTCTGCTCTGGAGAAAGGAGTTGCCAAATATATTTACTGGCAACAGTCCTCCAGTGCCGCGCCCCCCAACAAGTCTCTATTTTGCTGTGCCTCTGTTGCCTCATCTTTAAAATGAGGAAGGCGGTTTTCCCTGATCCAGCCCAGATGGTCGTCTGAGACAGGAGGGAGGCGAGCGGTCCCTGGACACGTTGATGGAGGCGTGGGGACCAGAAAGGTTCACATGTGTAGTCTTTCCCACACTGCTGCCTCCCTTCAGGGAAAGCGTGGAGAACCGGCTGTTATGGGAGGATGGCCCCTGCTTCCCACACCTATGCTGAAGTCTCAGGGACACCTAGAATAAGCCAGGCCAGATAATGCAGGTACCTGTGGCTGTGGTTGAATTTCTGCACCAGTCTCCCGCCGTCAGCAAGCCGTATTTGGATATTTGTGGTGGGCTGTGACTCGTCGATTAAGATGGAAGAGCTGGCTTTGGCTTCGTTTTCTGCCTGCTGGGCTGGAGAGCTGGTACTCAACACCTGGGGGGCCGTGCTGAGGAGACAGGATGGCGTCAGGACACGAGCAGAAATGAGGTCCCCAGCAGGAGGGAAGCTCTTCATGGGTTTTTCCTGAGCATCTGCTGTGTACCTGGCATTGCGTTTGCTGCTGTCGATACCCTGACCCAGAGAGCAAAATCACGGTCCTTACGGAACTTACAGGGCCAGGAGGATCCACCTGAAACCCTGAGTCATGCGCTACTATAGCTCCCTCACTCCTGAAGAATGCTGGCCAAGTCACTCAGCCTTCTTCATCCTCGGTGTCTTCACAGGAAGAGGGGACTGAAGGAGGAAAGCAGGACAGCCTGGGGTGGGAGGCAGGGTCATGAGTGGAAGACCCAACAGATAGGGATGGGTTTCCCTTCCATGCAGTGGCAGAGGGAAGCAGCCCAAGCCTGTAGCGGAGATAGCCTTGGCACAGGCTGGCAAGTGACTTGCAGGATGTTAGAAAGGCAACTCAGACTCTTCCCTGTGATGGAAGTTTCAGGCCGGCATCCCCAGTGTCCCTCACTGATCCCCACAGTATAGCTCATGCATAAACTACTGGGGAAGGGAAGTCTTCCTGAAGGGCACTGAAGGCCAACCAAGTGAACGGGACACGGTATCCACCACAGTGCTTAGAGCTCAGTTCTTAGAATTGGATGGACCAGGGTTTGAATTTACCTACTAGCTATGAGACCTTGGGCAAGTTACTCACACACCCTTATTTTCAACAAAGGTGGTAACAAAATGTGCAACAAGGGTTGAGACTGCAGACCTTGCTCAGCCTCTGTGAGGTTTTTAAAGGGAAGAATTACATAAAACACTCAGGGGGCTCGACAAACACAAAATCCAAGAGACTCCCAATTCTCCACGGCTGTTGGAGCCCTCTTCTCTCCTCTAAATCACCCACCGCCTCACTCTTAGCCTTCCTTTTTACAGATGACGTGGCCTAGACCTCCGCAGAGAAGACAGCCCATTAGATGAATCTGTGGCTTCTCCCCGAAGACTCTCATTAGATTAGGTCCTATACCTTATCCTTCACAGCCTGAAACATGATACCTGAGCACATCCAACTGAAAGCTCTTTCCAGAGTGTGTCCACAGAACCCTTGTCTCTGAGTTATCATCGGGAAGGCTTATAAGTGCTCCAGATGACACAGAGTATCAGATACCACTGGCATACTGAAGGTCTCAAGAGAGTGTGCAGTTAAATATTGACCTGGAGCACAGAATTAACAAAGAATGACTGAAAAGTGAACTTTTTCTTTTCTGTGAATGTGAAAAATATAGGCTTTGCCAATGACAAAGTAGAGCTCAGAGGAGAACGTGGCCACACTGCCTAGTGACTGCACAGCCTAGCTACTACAGCAGCTGCTTATAAGTGTCATCCTCACAGCCCATGGGACACAAACACAGGCTGGACACACAGATAAAGGACACCACCATAGGCCTCAGGAGCTGCCAGAAATAGTGGAGAGTTCCATCTGACACCTGCAAATGCCCAAGAGCTGCAAGGGTTTCATGGGCATTAGGTCAACTCTTCTACTGGACTTCAGGCAACCCATCCCTCCACTAGTCATAACAATTTAAAGAATGCAATAGGTGCTCACTGAAGCTACCACCTGTCACAAGGGAACTTAGGCCTAAACTGAGAAGGAAGCTGTTACTCCAAAGTAGCTGACACCTACTCAGGTAAGGGGTGGGGAAAACAAGAGTGACAATTAGGCCTGCTTGTACAGATGCTGTCCAAAGGGGCTTTTGTAGCCATGGCCTCACTGAGTCATCACAGCCATCCTTTGAGATGGTATGATCTCTATGTTATAGATGAGAAAACAGAAGTACATGATGTCGACCAGTTTCACCAATTTTGAAAATGTATGCAATGAACAAGTTTTCTTCCTCTATATAGTCTGTGTATTCCCACCAGCAGGACTTGTCAAGCTTTACTTTCTATGGATTCCTTTAGGAAAACAATACACTGAAAATACCTTCTCGAACTTTTTCTGCCCCCATGCGCTCCTCACTAATGAGCTGGTGACCCTCAGCATGTTATTACACGTCTTGGCACGTCTTACACGTCTTTTCTTCACACTGTCATACTCTCCCCACCAGCTCCACACCTTTGAGGGGAGGCAGCCAGTCTATGGCAGCTGGTGAGAGTCAGTGTGATGCTGGAGAAAGCACAGACTTTGGAGCAGTGCCACTTGCCATCTGGCCCCAGCTTTGCCCCTAAACTCCATAAGCATGTCACTTAACTTCCCAGGGATTCAGTGTCTTCATGTGTAAAACGAGGAGCTGTTGTGCTGCCAGGATTAAACGAGATAATGCATGCCCAGTGCTGGCATTTAGGAAGTCTTCCACATAAGCAAGCACCGCCTGGGCTTTCTTCCCAGCTCAGCCTCCTATAGAGGGCTGGTGCTCCTCACAGAGAGTTGAGAACAGCCTGATGTCTGCACTTGGCTATGCTTCGGCTGACTGACCATTTCTCTTACTTCCTAAACATAAGGTGAGGTGAGTGGCATGATGTATATGGTGACTGTTTACGAGGCACCTGTTCTTGAGCCAGGCCCTGTGCTAAGTACTTTACACGTATGAACTCACTTAATTTTCACAATAGTCTGTCAGGTAGGAACTTATCACCTCAACTTTACATACGAGAAAACTGAGACACAGTGGGGTTAAACAACTTGTCCAAGATTCCAGTGTTGGTTGGAGGTGGAGCCAGGGTATAACCTAACCCAATCTGTCTGGCTCTAAGTCCTAACTATCTTAAAACCATCATACTCTCTCCCCAGGCCTTAGTGTCAGACAGATCTGGCCCTGGATTTCAAGAACTTTGCCCCCAAGCCAGTTTCCTCATCAATAAAACAGCTAAAATCTCCCAGCTAGTTGAGAAAACAGCTAAAAATAAATGCCGTACTCAGCAAACACTAAAAGCACAGATGTCTATGTGGCCATACAACACAGGATGCAACACAGCATGGCGGATGAGAGCAGACCCAAGGAGACTGCTCTGCGTTGGCCAGCACTATGGCGGCTGGCCTGACTGGGTCTCGCCAAGCCTCAGAGTCCTTATTTGTAGAATGGGGACCAAAATGCAATGAAAGGAGACAGCACATGTCAAGTGCTTATTACAGTGTTCAGCTATAGTAGCATAAAACACTCAAACAGCCAACTACTATCATTCTTCAAGGTCTTGCCCCACTTATATTTGCCCCAATTCTGGACCAAAATCAACAGGAAATACTACTGGCTATCCATGGGCTGTGAGTAGAAGGCCACCTGAAAGGTATTCCCAATGGGTGCTGCTCTCAAGGATAGGGAGTAGAAATCTCAGTATTAGGCCTCCGACACTTCAAATAATAAGAGCAGGACACTCAGAATGCTCTAATCATCCCACAGGACAGTATCTGTGTACCTGCTCCAAGGAGGTGGCCTCTGCCTAGCCTTCTGTGAGCTGCCAGTAGCCAAGCTGCTACTCTCAAGGAGTGCAGTTGGTCTTCTGCAGCAGTGAGGGTGTTTCACCCCCAGGCAGGAAAGGTCAATGCAGGCGCCTACAAAAGGCATTTTAGTGTCTCCCTGTAAACACCACAAGGAGTTATGGGGAAATGGAGTCTCGCTCAGATGGAGAGTCTCAATCACCTGTTGCCTGTTGCTTTCATAGTGGGAATAAACTGGCACGAGGTACTTTCTTGACAAAATTACAAATTCTGAGACTTGGCCACCTCCTTCACAAGAATGACCACTCCAAAAGGTGAAGGCAGCAGCCAGAGCTTATGCAGCAGCAGCAACACTTGCCCTAGGCCCAGGTGGATTCTTGTTGCTTGCAACTCAATCCATCAGATTAGTTCCCAACCAAACCAATGTACACTCTAAAACAAACAAAAAAACATTTAGTACAACCGAAATAATTCTTCTCAAACTCTTTGACCTGAGAAAACTTATTCATTCAATTTAAAGTATTTTTTCAGATAATTAAAGAAAAAACCCATTTTGACACAAATCTGAGAACTTTTTTTTAAACTTTGGGCTCCGGATCACTTTGGTTCACAAAAAGACAATAGAAAATGTAGTAAAATTTATGGGAAAAATGAGAGACGACATCGTCTACCTGATTAAGACTGAAAAACTAAAATCCTAACTCACTTAGATACATACAAGGATTTTTTTTTTAAAGCTCAGTTCTAAAAGCTGAGAAAAAGCCAGAAGTGAAATAAAATGCAATGGTAACTAGCAACAAACATTTATTTTGTTGCTCAACATCATGCCTAATTATCCAATTCTATCTCAACTTGCTGGGTTCTTCCTCCACAATGTTTATTCCTATTCCTGCTAAAGTAGACTTCCTTAAAAACATGTTTTATTTTGGTTTTTTTATTTTTTGGTCCAGGTCTCAGTCTATTGCCCAGGCTGGAGTACAGTGGGACAATCACAGCTCATGGTAGCCTCAAACTCCTGGGATCAGGCAATCCTTCCGCCTCAGCCTCCTGAGTAGCTGAGACTACAGGTGTACACATCCAGCTAATTTTTTTATTTTTTGTAGAGATGAGGTCTTGCTATGTTGCCTAGACTGGTCTCAAACTCCTGGACTCAAGCACTCCTCCATTCTTGGTCTTCCAAAGTGCTGAAATTACAAGTGTGAGCCACCACCCCCAGCCCATTTTAACTTTTTGAGATGCAGTGTCTTGCACATATAGTTAGATCTTCCCACAGTAGAGAGGCATTTTCTGTTAGTATTATGAAGTCAAACACAAACTGCATGGTGTTCTGAGTTCTGAGCCCTCCCTTGTAACTGGTGGTGGGGGTAAAAAACAAATACTACCTTTCTGAAGGGCAATTTGACAACATCTTAAAAATATGAAGCCCTTTCAAGCCAATAATTTTACTTTTTGCCCAAGATTAAGGAGTATACAAAGATTAATTACAGAGATATTCACCACAATGTTGTTCATAATACCAGCCTAAGTGTTTAACAGTAGAGACTGGTTAAATTACAGCACATCCATGGGACAGAAACTTATGCAAGCATTATAAATAAATATAGAAATATATTAACTGACACAGAATGATAGCCATACTTCACTGATAAGGCAAAAAGCCGGTGATAAAATAGCATTTTATAAGCACACATTGTATAAGCGGATGAGAACAGAAGGATATACCTGCCAGATGCTAACTGGCTATTTCTGGGTGGTATGCTTGGGATAGTTTTTATTCTTTAGCTGTACTTTCCATTAAGATGGACATGTTTTATTTTAACAACAACAACAAAAAATTATCAAGTGTTCTACAAAGCTCACCACAAGTGACAGGAAAGTCCCCTGTGAGAATGGCTGGCCTGGGATGGCCCTCCGCCCCCAGTGTGGGGCATGCAATGATGACAGCAAGGCTCCCTTAACTATCTTGCACCTGGTAAACTTAGCATCCTGAGCTCTGACCCTTGCTCCTGATGAGGCGTAGGTGGCAGACAGAAGGCAGGGGATTCCAAGAGAGGGCCAGCCAGAAGCTCAGAGCGCACAGCTGCTGGAAGACCAAGCTGATCCCTCCAGATGGTAGTGAGGTGGCAAGGGCAGTGGCTACCTTGGGTGCTGCCAGACTTAGGTCAGAGAGGGCGCCTTGCTGTACAAGAGTGTGAAAAGAAAAGCCAATCAGAAGGCCTAGGTTCCAGTCCTGGCATGTCCCTAAAGTCCAAGAGCCTTGGCTTTCCCTCTGCAAAATAAGGATCGTATTGGCAAGGAGGGCCATCATGCTCTGAGTGCTTATCATGTGCACAGTTCCCTCTGAAGAGCACCGACCAGGCAACCCCATAGCCATGGCCAGAGCTAAGCAGGTGCTGAGAGAAGGGTCTGGCAGGAGAATTCTGCCTAATCAGGGATAATGGCGACTATTAATCAATCAGATCCCATCAGAGAGTTTGAATGCAAGACTGAGAATGTCTGTTAGTAGAGGATACAGAAGCGAGAAGTGACAGAGGACACAGGGTAGAAAAAGTGACAGGAGTGATTGAGTGAGTGTCAGAAAGAGCCAAAGAAGATGAGAGCTGTCATGATGGTAGAGCACCAGTCTGCACAGGGGCAGCAAGGTCCTTGCACATCCCTGGATCCTGAGCAAAGCCACTGGGAAGCCTAGCTGGCTGGAAGAGTCAGAAATTTCTCATTCCCCTTACAATCTCCATTTCGGTCTTAGGCCATCAAGGGGATCACAGCCTGCCCGAACACCCCAGATTACTGAGCCAAAGCAACAGTTATGTTACCCTTTCTGCTTATACTGACTACTTACTGCAAGGCAGTGGTCTATATGCATTGGCTCATTTAGGTCTCCCAATAATAATCCTGGAAGATACAGCCTCTTATTAGTACCACTTTATAATTGAGGAAACTGAGGCAATACAGTCCACGGTCACACAGCTAGAGAGTGAAGATATAAACTTAGGTCTGTTAACTCCAAAGTCCATGCTCTCCATACTCTTCCTCTCATAAAAATAAAATGTGAAGTACTTTGTAAACAGTAAAGAGCTAACCAAAGTGAGCAGGACACCAGGTCTGCTGGGTATACCAGGTTTACTGACAGTCCAGCTCCCACCTGTGCTGATCCTTACCTGCCCAGTTTCTGACCCTCGCCAGTGAAGGCTTTGAAGGCTCCCTTGGGCTTCACGAAGTCCTCATCCCGATGGTCTTCCATATCCAAATTCACCTGCCCACCATGAGCTAACCTCCGCAGCTCTGCTGGCACCTCCCTGTTGGAGAAAAGGCCATGCTGGTGTCCATAGAGAGCGATGGAAATGACAGGGATGAGCTGAGGGCAGGAAACCCTCAGTTCCAGTGGTGAAGGTTGCTAGGCCTCCACAGAGAGCAGGCACCCTAGTGGCTACCCATCTGCCTCCACTTTCTCTCCTGCCTGCTTAGCCACGACAGACACCTACTTCTTATTTGGCCACTTGGGACTGCCACAGGCCCAAAGAGGAAGCAGGGACATGCAAGGATTTTGGAGCTGATCTATGAATGTGTATCTCAACTGTACTAAATCTGTTTCAAAAAATTTACTTCTAAAATAAATGTTCTACTTCTTCCTTTCCCAACTGCTATCTCATTCACTGATCCAGGCCCTGGAGTAGGACTTTTCCACTCACCCTCTGCGGATGGACTCCAGAAACTGTGCATTGGATGGGTCTTGGTAGCTTCTCAGGTCTCCATTGTCCAGGCTAAAGCCACTCTTCCAGAGCTTCAATACTACATGAACCTGTGAGGACAGAAGGCAAGCAGTTAATATACCGCCAGGAGCCTGGCAAACATGCCAACTTGAACCTCAAATCAGCAGGTTTTACTTCTATTTCACTGTGATGCCACTATTAAAACAAACACACACATACACCCATGCATGCAAAGGAAAACAGACAAACTAAATAAGCATTAACCTAGACGAGGAAGGTGGCGTGGCACAGGTGAAGAACATGGGCTTTGTCTTACAGAGACCTGGGTTTTTGTCTTTACCCTGCCTCTCACTAGCCAGGTAGCTCTCAGCAGGTGACTCAACAGAAGCTGTGGCTTCCTCATCTTGGATTGTCAGTGGGCCTGGTATACAGTGCCAATTCAGCTAAACTACTATGGCAAATCTGCTCATGGAGTACTCTGCAGTCATTAAAAATGTTATCTACACTTTCTGTTAACAACTAAAAATTAATGTGTTAGCAGCTGCTGCCTCAGGTGGGTAGGATTTTCATTTTCTTTTTGCTTGACTTTATTTTGGAATAAAAATCAAAATGATTTAAAACACACATCACAGAACTTACTGATCACAAGGCTGAAAGAAAATGTGGCATATTATTAAATGAAAGACTCAAAATTGTCTATATATTATGATTACATCTATGGGAGGGGACCCTATGCACAGGGGAAAAAAGTACTGGATGATAATGATGAAAACTAAAATAACAGTTGCATTTCAGGCCTTCTCTAGTGGTCTAAAGACCAAGTTCTTCAGTCACATCCACACTGCCAGAAAACCCCAGATACGTGGTCCTTCTGTCTGAGATCCATGGACTACTCAGAAAAATGCCATCATTTGTTTTTCCCCTTCCCCACCTGTTCTTAGCCCCTTGCCAGGCAGATGAGAGCTGCCTTTGATTTTCTGGCAAGCCTCTGTTCATGAACCACGGCAAGGGTGCCATCTCCGTAAGTTTCCCTTCAGAGGCGGCAGGTTAATGCACATATAACCAATCCCTTTTGAAAAACAGCAGAACACATAGTCCACAAGCTTCCCTTGGGAGAAGGGAGATGCGCACTCACATCTTGGCTGGAATGCTGCCTCCTTTCTCCTGCCACATAGGCAGATTCTTCCTCTGGTGCTGCCCCAAGGCGGTAGCCACCTCCCGCAAATGGCTGTGAAGGACACATTCATAAACACTTGAGGGGATGGTCTACGGCTGGTGGGCTTACTCAGACACAATGACGTATGTCTTAGGTAAGTGGGAGAAAGAGGACAGCAGATCCTGATCAAGCCTGTTAACTACTAGATTCACTTTCTCTGGTGTCCACATGGCCAGGCAGTAGGGTAAATGAATTAAGTAGCCAGGAATAGGGTGAGAGCTCAAGGGGGTAGGGTGGGGGGAGCAGGTGCCTGGCTAAGGGGAACAGCGAAATAAGCATTAGTCTAGATTAGGAAGGTGGTGTGGCAGGTGAAGAACATGGGCTTTGTATTACAGAGACCTGGGTTTATGTCTTTACTCTGCCACTCACTAGGCAGACAGCTCCAGGTACTAAGTTCTACTTAACCATGGCCATGCAGGAATCTGGGTATAGGATAATACCAAAGACTTTTTGATTTTCCCAAGGAAGACAGAAACTCAATATTTTACATCTAATAGACAACTATTAATTAAACTAAAAAAAAAACAAAAAACAGAGCAAAAACACCAAATGGATCAAATTGGCTAGGCTTATAGAACCTGATCCAGACCACAGACCACAGGCCACAGGTTTGAAAACTTTGTCCCAAATATTGATTTCATGTTAAAGGGTGAGGAAAGTTACACAAGTGTTCTGCACAGGAGATCAAGTGAAAAAATGAAAAAACCAAAAACAAGTCAGTCAATACTGGGGTGAAGACCTCCTTCCTGGCTCTGGAACTAGAGTCCCGTGGCACAGATGACCACTCTTGTGCTCACTCTAGGTTTACTGGTCTCTCCAGGGCTCTTGGTCACTCGTTCCACAGCTACGGCTCCATGTTCCTTGGCACCTTTAAAGAGATCATCCACTAGCTCGTTGGGACTTTTCTTCCTGGGAGGGCCAACAATCTGCTGTCCACTTCTCTCTGAGCCCCCGGCGTAAAACCTGTGTAGAAAATACATCTTTAATACCAAATGAACTTGGGAAACATGAATAGAGCATGTGCCACGTTCTGGGCTAGGTGCTGGGCACACTGAAGATAAGGGTGCAATGCCTGTCTTTAAAGAACTTACTGGCTAGCTGGGGACACACGGAAGGAGGCAGGCAGGTACAATGTAATGTTATCAGCAGTAAAAGTCAGTAAGGGGTTTCTGGAGACACTGAGCTGAGGACAGCCAAGGCATTCTAGAAGGTTGTCTTCTCAGCCGAGTTAGGAGATGAGGATGAGTTTATCATGTGAACAAATCGGGGAAGGGCATTCAAGGCATGCACAACAGCATGTCAGCTCAGGAGAGTCCCAGCTGGGAATCATCAATCTGGTGGCCACCACCTCTCCAGGAGACAGCAACTACCTGTGGTCACAGTCAAAAGCAGCTACCACTAGTGGCTGTGGGTTAATAATGGCACTGGTGTGGTTAGTTCAAGCAGCGAGGCTCCAGTCCTGGCTCTGCCACTGTAAGTCCTCCGTAACTCATTTTCCTTGTCTTTAAAATGGGAGGGAAGGATCACATGCCCTACCTACCTGCTCCTTAAGTCAGGGCCGTGAGGTTCAAATCAGCAGATGTATGCAAAAGAACAAGCACAGAGGAATGCACACATGTAAGATGGTGTGAAAGCACGGAGAGCTCCCCCAAGCCTTACCTCACTTTACCATTCACGTGGCATACACTGGGGGCCCTGAGGGGAGGGTACTAGAGGTCAGAGAATCTCCAATCTCAAATATAAGACACCCACACTGGGCTTTGCAGTAGGCCAGGAAAGGCCTGAGATTAACTTAGTACATTTTAATTTGGGTCTGAAAGCCAGTTGTCACGCAGCCTTGCCAGCTGACTCCTATCACTCCTATTCACAGCTAAGTCAATAGCATGTCCCCAAGTGAGAAATATTGAGAACCTATACAAATTAGTCTCAGCCCTCTATTTCCTGACATTCACCAGGGAACGTGGGGCAAAGTCATAGACCCTGGCAAGGATGATAGTACCAGTGTTCTTTCAGGTCTAAAATGTTGAGGGGTCAAGGAAGTAACAAGGATGTGGAATAAAGAAAGGTCATAGCCAGGATGATGTGACTGGATGGGAGGAGGAGGTCATTCACATGATGACATTGCCTCTTACTCAAGGAACGTAAAATCCTGAAATTAGCAAATATATTCCTGAATCTGAGTGTATTTAGAAGGAAGGTTCTGAGGCAGTATGAAGGTCACAACATGAATAAAAACAGAAAAGAAAATACATGTAATTTCTCGGCCTACTTCCCAAAAGACTGACCATAATGAGGTAACTACATTTCCATAACGGTTATTATACAATGTTCCTCAGGAATGTTTGGCAGACCGAGGCAGATCCCATGGAGAGCCAAAACCCATGAAATGAAGATGTAGCCAGTTCATTCTTGTTCATTCCAAGTAGATGAAGTTCTGTTCAATGGACTGTAAAGTCTTTATTAAGGGATCTCAAAGTCCTGGCTTAAGAACTAGAAGGTTGTCAAGAGCCTTAAAAGTATGCATGCCCTTGACCTGGTGTTACCATTTCTAAAAATGGTTATAAGAAAATATTCTGAAACGTGGTTAAAGATTAATACACAAAGATGTTCACGGCACTGATATTCAGTTATAAAGCACTGGAAGCAACCTAAATATTGGCCATCCATATGCTAGATTATTATTATAACCACTGAAAATGCTTATAAATAATTTTTTGAGGTAGGGTCTCACTCTGTTGTCCAGGCTGCAGTGCAGTGGCATGATCACATCTCTGGCTGTGAACTCCTGGGCTCAGGTCATCCTTCTGTCTCAGTCCTAGTAGCTGGGTCTATATGCGCACACTACCACACCTGGCTGTCTTTGTTTTTAGTAAAGATGAGGTCTCACTATGTTGCCTAGCCTGATTTCAAACTCCTGGGCTTAACCAATCTTTCCCTCTTGGCCTTCCAAAGTTCTCGGATAAAAGGTGTGAGTCAACAAGCCTGGGCACTTATAAGAATTTTAATAACACAGAGGAGTGTTTGAGATGTAGAACTAAATCAACAAAAGAAACAAAATTATCTGATCTTCCCCATGTAAAATATAAAACAAAGTATACTTATATACAGAACAAAGACTAATGGAAATAGGCCAATATATTAACTGTAGTTACCAAAAGAGTTGATGAGTGTTATATTTTTTCATTATACTAGTCTGTATATTCTACAATGAACATTTTTATTATAACAACATTTCTCAAGGTTAAAAACAAACAGTAGATGTGTGTGTATGTGTATGTATGTATATGTACGTGTGTGTGTGTGCGCGTGTGTGTGTGTGTATGTGTACTGGGGGAATGTATGTTTATAAACCCATTATTCTGTTTATTACATGCTTAAATTAAAAAGTTGGAAAGAAATTAAAAAACTGATAACAGGTTACATACGGATTGTGATAAAATGAACGACTTTTTCCTTATTTTTTTTATTGTAAATTGGCAACTTATAATTGTATATACTTAAGGGGTATAAAGTGATGTTATGATTTATGAATACAATGTGAAGTAATTAAATCAAGCTAGTTGTACACCATATTTCCTTTATCCACTCCTCTGTTGATAAGACATGTAAGCTGACCACATAACTTTGCTCCTGTGAATAGTGGTGCAGTAAGCATACGAGTGTAGACATCTCTGGACAAACTGATTTCAAATTTTTGGGGTAAAACCCCAGGAGTGTGATGGAGTCTTTCTCCCTTCTTAAAAACTTGTTTCCCTCTTCTCAATATTCTTCAATAAATACACATTATTTTAATTAAAAAACAAAAAAACCAAACCCAGAATACCACAAACACACAAATAGCAATGGGGCAGGGGTCACTTCTAAGATACAGGGAGTAGGAGACCATTCCTAGGATACAAGCCCACAGTAGTAATGGCCAACAACAACTGAATATGTTTACCAGGTCCTGTTCTAGGTGATTTACACATTACAATGGCTTTTCCTATGAACTGTGCCCCGCCCCGCTGCCATCAGACTCACCTCTGACCTTCCTCCTCCTCCTCATCCTCGTCTTGGTCATGAATGAGGTCCCTGAAGGATGTCACCCTATTATCACTGGAGACACAGAAAGGAGCAAAATGATCTTAGGGAGAGCTAAAGAAAGGTGGTTCTCATCACCAGCTGCTAAGCAGCTGAACACATTGAGGTTAGATTATTTTATTTTTGGTGGATGGCAGGAGGTATATGTAGAAAAAGAATAACTCCCTAATTTTACATGTAAAATAACACAACATCTATTTCTTTAAGGTCACACAGGACTGAGAATAAATTAAAGAGAGCTACTGTGAGGTAAAATGGAATCTAATTTAAGTTGTTTTGGCTTTAGTAAAAATTAAAAAGTATTTATTAATACTAAGCCCCCCTACATAAGAACAAGTTCCATTCTGAGAGTCCGTTCATAAGTCCAATTTATTAGTAAGTTCAACAGAGTTAGCCTAGGTATCCGACTAACATGCTGGCTAAATAGTACTGTACTGTAATAGGCTTATAATACTTTGTACACAAATAATAAATAAAAAACAGAAAAAAGGAAAACATTTTTAATCTTACAATATAGTACCTTGAAAAGTAGACGCTTGCTTATGGACATCCTGGGCTTGAAATAAAGATACTGTACTACTGTACTCTATACAGTACTATAAAGTACCCCATAGCACAATCATTTGTAGAGGATGCACTCACATGACAATGCACACCAGACACATGAACTAACTTATGTGTCTGGACACGTGAAGGCATGTTCACATCTATGAAAGCTTACAACTTGAAGGTTTGTATGTAGGAGACTTATTATATATAGAAAAAACAGTATTGTGTAGGGCGGACACATGAGAAGGATTAAGTAGCACAGACAAAGTTTGCACTAATTTAGAAACTTTACTGAATAGCAGCTCTCATCATTTATTTAATTTTTCAATTCTGAGAGAATGCCTATAATACCAGGACTGAGCTGGACGTTAGGTCTATAATCAGACACAGTTCTTACCTTTGAGTTATGTAATGGCAGTGGCAAAGATAGGCCAGGAAACCATCCATTAAATGCTGTGGAATAAGGGTGGTGACAGATGGAAGTACACTGGGCCATGTGAGCACAGAGCCTCTTGTTCTGGGTGGGGGGTAGGGAGGGATGGGGGAACATCAAGAGTCTTTCCAGAAAAATGCATTATTAGGACCAAGTGCCAAAGAACTGGTGGACAGTCAGGTGAATAAAGTGGGGTAGGGACTGGTGGGAAAAGAAGATTGGTGCAGCATTACAGAAAAGTAACATATGCAAATAAACCGAGATCAAAGAGGATAACCCATTAGAGAAAGGACAAATAGAAGAAACGAAATGAAAATGTGGGTGACAGCACTGGAGGAGAAAGCCTCTGTCTGGCCTGCTATGCAGATTAGTCAAGAAAAAGTATTTATTATTAATATTTAGAAAAGAAGCAGTGTTGTGTGGAATGGGCACAACTAAAAGTGAGTATGAGAAGGGTTAATTCCCTCCACTGACATTTGTCTTCCACTGCCACTTTTCCCTAATTTAGATCTGTCCTCAAGGAACAAGCTCCGTTTTTCATGGACCATGAGATATAAGCTTTATAAAGATACAAAATTTTTTGCATTTTTTAGGGGAAAAAGGTAGCTTCCCTATGAGAGAAAGAGGGCAATACAGGTTTAGTGAGGCCAAGAGAGAGGAGGATTGTTTACTAGGAAGAAGGCTCAGTTCCATGTTGAAGACTTATGTCAAGGAGACAACCAGGGGACAGAAGAGGCTCTGAGGATCCATCCACTAGAAATGAGAGGACAAAGACAATCAATGTAGCACATCCACTCCCTATGTGAGTTAGTGGCTGAGAGCTGAGCGCAGCCCCTAGGCACTCGTTGATGCTCAATAGGACATGGCAGAAAAGGAAAGTGATAAGATCTGTACTAGGGCCCCGAGGGGCTAATGCCACTCACTCATCTTCCCAAGGGGAGTTTTCTATAGATGTTCAGTCCAAAGTCTTCGAATGACTGGGCTAGGATGAACATCTATGGGAAAAAAAATCCTCTATCTTCCTGATGTTAAACACTTTCAAATATACATGTGTACACCTGCTTGAGCAAATCAGTTGCTCAGGCTATGGGTTTGTGTTTTCTCCCCAAAATTTGTGCATCCAGACTGGGATGGCATCTGATAGAGATCCTGGTGTCCACATACCTGGTTCTAGTCCCAACTCTGCCTCCTACCCGGAGCTTGAGTTTGCTATGTATGTCCTCTAAGCCTTCATGTTCTCACATGTAAATGGAGACGAGCACAGTCCCCACCTTCCAGGCTTCCTGTATACAGGTAGGCACTGGTGCATGTTAAGCTCTTTGCCTGGTGCAGCACATGTAAATACTACTCTCGAGTAGCGTTCACGGGCCAGGAGTATCAGCATCACAGCAAACCTGTGAGGAATGCAAGTCCTCAGCATCACCCTCCCCTTAATCCTCCTGTGTCAGAATCCACCTGGAAGGGGTGTCCAGCAACCTGGTTTTAAGAAGCCCTCCAGGCCTGGCGCGGTGACTCATGCTTATAATCCTAGTACTTTGGGAGGCTGAGGTGAGAGGACTGCCTGAGCCCACGGATTTGAGACCAACCTGGGAAACTTGGTGAGACCTCATCTCTACAATAAATCAAGAAAAATTAGCTGGGCCTGATGGCGCGTGCCTGTGGTTCCAGCTACTTGGAAGGCTGAGGCAGAAGAATCACCTAAGCCTCGCAGGTAGAGACTGCGGTGGCCGTGAGTGTGCTACTGCACTCCAGCCTGGGCAAGAGTGAGACTCCGACTCAAAAAATAAATAAATAAATAAAGAAGCCCTCCAGGTGATTCTGATTCTGACACATATACAAGTTTGAGAACCATTGCTCTGTAGTAATGCTTTGCATTACTTTATGGCATAGATGTCCCGGAGACATTGCCAATTTTGGAATACTTTGTCTTATGTTCTCTATGGATTGGCAAAATCTCAGGAAGTTCAATTTTTCAGTATTAATACTATCTCCCAGGCTACTCTGGCACCCTGAAATGCCACAAAAGTCCTATGTCAGATCACATTTTCCTTAGCTCTGTGGCAGCACCTCTTTGTGAGGATTGAAATGTCATTTCTGCACTGTCCAATGGTGAAGCCACAATGCACATGTGGCTGAGCACTTTGAATGTGGTCAGTGCAGATGAATAACTATGCTTGTTTTATTGAATTCTAATTAATTTAAGTAGTTAGTGGCTATCTTGTTGAACTGTATGGTCTTAGAGAATCAGACAATTGTGCTCCTTGAAATTCTAAATAAGTATAACTTTTTTTTGGATGAAAGGGGAGAAAAAGGAAGAAAGCATCACCTCTTGCTCAACCCTGTGTACAGGGTTAGAGGGGCTGGGCAGGGAGGTAGCGTGTTGTAGCAGGAGCAACTTTGGATTTACACAGACTTGGTTTTACATTTGCCACAACAGCAGCTGTAAGCTACTAAGCCTTCCTAAGACTCAGCATCCTGACATGCTGGTAGAGCCAGACAGATGGTGAGTGCCCCTGAAATACTAGCCCTCCCACTTCCAGAAACTTACAATTAAGTTAAATATCAGGAAAAGAGTTCAGGGCAACACAAGAGAGATGTTACCCAATACTACGTAGATACAATCAAAGAAGTGAATGAATTATAGCAGTGACAGGAATTCTACTCGGGGGTTAGGGGTAACATGCTCAACAGAGGAGCGGAAATGGACATGTACATGGGGGGATGCCCAGGATTTGGGGAGGCAGAAAGCTAGAAAGCAGGCATGTTCAACCAGGCAAGAGGCTCAAAAGCAGGAAAACAAAAATCAAGGAAGAACTGGGTCACCTAAGAAATCAGTTTCGTTGGAACAAAGGATTTAAGAACCGAGGAAAAGTGGGTAAGGTTAGAAGGTAGGTTCAGGGCAAACCCTGAATGCCCACATGGAGAGGCAAGGCAGTACCTCATTGTGGCAGACAGCTGAGATGCTGAATGCAGAAACAGCCCTGCATTTAAATCCTCGTTTTAGTAGCTCTGTGATCTTGGAAAGATATCTAGCTTTGGTGCCCTCATCTGTAAAATGGGGGAAAATAATACTACTCACCTCACAGGGTGGTTTTTTGTTTTTTGTTTTTTTGAGTTGGTGTCTCACTCTGTCACCCAGGCTGGAGTGCAGTGGCCGCTCCCGGCCACCGCAGCCTCGACCTGCTGGGCTCCGGCGATCCTTCCGCCTCAGCCTTCCAAGTAGCTGGAACTACAGGTGCGCACTACCATGCCCAGCTGATTTTTTTGATTTATTGTAGAGATGAGGTCTCGCTTGCCCAGGTGGGTCTCGAACCCGCGGGCTCAGGCAATCCACTCACCTCAGCCTCCCAAGGCACGGGATTACAGGCTGAGTCACCGAGCCTGGCTCACAGGGTTGTTTTAAGAACGAAAATGGTATGTATATAAAAGCCTAACCTGGTGCCTGGTAGCTCTTAAATACTCAATAACTGGCAGCTGTTATTACTGAGAATTTAACTTTCTCCCACAGCAGTGGGAAAAATTTCTATGTCTCACAGCCCTTTGAGAATCTCATAAAAACAATGAACTCCCCTGCAAGAAAAGATACCTGCCAACACACACACGAACTTCTGCCTAAAATTTCAGGTGATTTATACCCCTTCTCACGCCCATTCCATGGATTCCTCCCGGGTAAAGGAGGGACCCCTTTAAGAGCCCCTACTCTGGAGCTGAGTGTTGCTCCGAGGCAGCAGTGACAACATGAAGGGGTATCTGAGAAGCCAGTGGGGGATGGGGAGAGCCCGGCAGCAGGCCAGGTGTCCTGTGACAGCCAGGTCCATGACGGAGAGGCCCACACAGGTCTCCTCTGAGGTGCTAGCACAAGTTGGGCTTCTCCTGAATAAGGACAATAATGTAACACGCTGTACCCTTGCTTCCCCTTTTCTTCGGCTTCATCTAAACCCAGTACCTAGTCAGAGGCCTAACCAAAGCGACAAGGCAAGACCTCTTGGCCTGAATGCGTGTCCAGGCTTCTAGTCATTTCAGTTGTAATGTTGGACTAGCCTATTTCCTTGATTTTTACTTTTATGCCAATTTTTAAATAGACATGCTGTTGGGCATGAACAGGCAGAGCAACCAAAACAGGGAAGTTGAGAATGGACGCTAAGAACCATACTAGCAGCTAACATATAGTCTCCAAAGTATTTTGTAGTAACTCATTTAATCTCCCATATGGTAGGCACTACTATCATTTCCATTTGACAGGTGAGGAGAATGAGGGACTGGGATGTTAAGCAACCTGCCCAAGGTCACAAAGCTCCTAACTGCAGAGCTGGGAGTTGAACCTAGGCAGTCAGGTCCCTGAGTCCATGCCAATAAACCCCTGCCTTGATAGGACTTTGGGACTACTAGAGAAGAGTGCACGTGACTGGCATGGGAGGCTGGTTCCCCTCTGACGTGCCAAGACCCCAACAACACCCCAGCAAATCAGCCACCTCTACTGGCAGCTGCAGAACAGCCCTTACCCCTCACAACCACGTCCTAGCAGTAACGTCCTGATGTGCCTCACTGACAGCTCACAGGCTCTCACCTGCGGATAACTGAAAGATCACTTTCCTACTACTTCTTTTCTCTGGAGATGAGTTAGGGAAAGAAGTTATAGAAGCCATGAGATCTGGGGTTAATACTCCTTCTTCAAAGGGAGGAAATGTACCTTAACCTCAGATGCCCTTAGAGAGAAACATCACTTATCACTCCAAGGCAAGGAAACACTATCTGTATTCTGGGATTGAATTCACACCCAAATAAAAACTTCTTGCTAAAACATATACCAGAGAATAGAAGCAATCAGGCTAAAGCAGAGAGAGGAGTTATAGTTCAGATTCCTTGGAAGGAAGCGCCCCTGCCTGTCTATAAGAAGACTACCACTGCCCCATTCTGCACACCAGAGGTGACAGATGTGGGAGCCAGGGAGGCTGGGACAGGGCATGAGATGGAATCACAAAGGTTGTGATGTTTCACCTAGTAAGATAAGGTCTCCCTGATTAACTTAAGAAAGGGTGGGTGACACAGGCTTATTGTGTATAAGACTCTTTAAAAGGGTAATTGGCCTCCTAAAATATCCAAACAGCCTTCCTGAAGTCACCTGGTCTGATCTCTTACATCTACAGCATCCCTTAAAGGAAGTCCTTTGGCTTCTACTTAAAAGCTTTAGCGATGGTGCAGTCATTCCTCACATTTCCTAAATAAAAGGCCCTCAAAGATGTTACAAGTAGTTCTGTGGTTTCCCCTAGGACTGAACTAGAAAGCACACTCAGGCAAGTCATGTATATCTCCACAGGAAATGAATGAGGTTTGCAGGGAATTACCACCCGTCACTCAGTCTGACTTTCTCACTCAAACCCGCTGGTTTATACACCCAGGCCTGAACCCTCTGTCAAGTCAGAAAGTAGCTCCTCATCACTGCTAGAAACACTCATGTAGCAATAATTGAAGTTGGCCCTTACCTGGGGGCTGTGCCTCTGGACACTGAACTGGGGGTTGCCTGCGAAATGGTCACAATGTCTTCATCCCCTCCGTCCTCATAAAAGCTCGCTAGTGCGATCTGAAATAGAGAGGTAGTACCTTGGGATGCTTAAATAGGCCTTTACCTATCTTCTTTGAGCACAAAGGAATAATGACATAATGGCTGGTATCCAGGGGCCATAGAAAATTAGACCAAAAGGTAATAGCCCAACTGTTAGTCTTCAAATCACCTTAAACAAATTCCACCCACTAAAGGAAAAAGAAGGCAATAAAGGATGGTTGGGGTGGAGACACTCCTCATCCTCATTTTATGAAGAATGTGACCTAGTAAAGTAGCACACATTTATTGAGCATTTATTTTATGTGCCAGGTTGTTCTGAGCATTCTACATGTTAATTATTTTAATCCTCATAGAACTCTATGCCATTAGTTCTATTATTGTCTTATGTATAGTTGATACAGAAACACTGAGAAGTTAAAAAAAGTTAAAAAAAAAATTGTCCAAGGTTACCCAGTTGGTAAAGAGTATAGCCAGGTTTGATCCCAGTCTGCTCAGGCTCTCACTTTTAAGCTCTTCTGTTATTATTGCATTATTATTATTAATTTTTTGTTTTAGAGATAGGGTCTTGCTATGCTGCCCAGGCTGGAGTACAGTGGCACAATCATAGCTCACTGCATCCTTGAACCACCTGGGTTCAAGCGATCCTCCTGTCTGAGCCTCCTGAATAGCTGGGACTCTAGGTATGTGCCATCAGCTAATTTTTAAATTTTACATAGAGATAGATGTCTTGCTATGTTGCACAGGCAGGTCTTGAACTCCTCCCGTTTCAGTCTCCCAAAGTGCTGGGATTACAGGTGTGAATCACCAGGCCTGTTCACACTCTTCTGTTATAGCCAGGACTATGGAGTCATTCCAGGTTACTACTCTTCCTTTTTTCTGAAGTCATTTCCTAATCTGTGAAATGTGAACACCTACCCCACCAACCCTGCACACTGAATGGGATGATCCCTCCAGATTTACACAAATTGATTGCTTAGGTCTATACACACGGAAGAATATGGGAGTACTTTGGCTATGTGCGATATCTCTCCCTAACTCAACAGACAGGCATTTACTAATCACTTTGCACAAAGAAGTAAAAGCACTGGGGTCACAGAGATGAAACAGACACACACCTTCTGTCCTCAAGGTGACCAGCCTCACAAAAAGCAGTAAGCTGTTACAGGACATAACCAGCCTGATGGGAGTCTTGGGCATGCACTGAACTGGCATTCAGGAAGTCTACATTCAAGTCCTGCCACTGCCAGGCAAGCCAAGTCACACGCATGAACCTCAGTTTCCCCACCTATACTGTGAGGAGAATGGGATAGATAACCCATTAGGTCTTTCAGTTAGAAACTTTTCTGTTTTTTATTTCTGCCCAGCACAGGGGCTTCATGTTGTGTGATGCTTTACCTAACCCCTATGTTTGGGAAGCAATTAGTTTGGCAACAGACCCAGTTCAAATCCCAAACCCACTACTTACTGGTTACGTGACCTTGGGCAAATCCCTTGCTCCCTGAGCTTCCAATTCCTCATCCACAAAACAGAACTAGTCTTCTTTACCCCACGGGGTTGTTAGGATTAAATTAATCAACTTATGTAAAGTGCTTGGCACATGGTGGTTAAGAGCTTGGGTTGTCTGCTTAGAATCAGAGCCGAGTTCTAATCCTACCTCTTCTTGCTTGGTAGCTAGTGAGGCCTTGAGCAAGTTACTTAACCTCCCTCAACCACAGCTGCAAAATGCAAGGTTAAAAGACATAAGACAGGTAAAGATGTCAGAACAGTGCCTAGCTCATGGTAGGTACTCAATAAATATTAGTCACCACCATCATCATCTACCTAAGCGGTAGGCTGGCCAAGAACACTTACGCAATTCTTTCTGCAGTTAATTCCTGAGTGCTTATTATGTGCCAGGCATTGTTCTAGACACGGGGGATTCATCGGTGTACAAAAATGCCTACCTCGTGAAGTTTAAGTCTTCTTAACTAGTCAGCAAGTATAGAGTGGATTCTGAGTATGTGCTAGTGAACTAGACAGTAACTTCCAGAGACTCCCATTTTACAGAAGACTAGGAAAGGTAAGGAGGCCCCAACCTTGCGCCATCACCCCAGAGGTAGTTTTTCCCAGCAACGAGGTAGGAGGGGCGTGGGCCACTCCCGGGCCAGGCTCCTCCCTCCACGGTTGCCGGGCTTCAGAGAGGGAAATGAACGACCACCTGGTCCCGAGCGCTGCCTCACCCAAGGGCGGGTCGTCGGGCCCAGCCCGGCCTGCGGCGGCCACTCGGCGTGGCGGCCACGCCCCCGGGCGCCCCTCTCCAAGCCGGCTGCGGCAGTGCCCAGAGTCTCACAGACGCAGCGAGCAGGCGAGGCAGAGAGGGAAACCGAGGCACTGCAGAACAGGCTGGGGCTGGCCCGCGTCCACACACTCCCAAGCAGAGCCGGCGACGCGTGACAGGCGGTCCCAGGACCATGAGGCCTGGGTCGGGCCGCGGCCGGGCGGGGATGACTGTGCGCTTCGGCTGCCGCGGGCTGAATGCGTCGGGCGCCCGCGCCCCGCGGCCCACCGCCCGCCCGATGCAGCCCGCCTCGCGGCGCTACCTGCAGGTCCCAGCCGGCCGACTCAAGGAAGAAGCGGGCTCGGTCCTCTTCGGCGCCGGTCACCGCCACGAACTCCCTCAGCGCGTCCTGCCGCTCCGCCGCCATCTTCGCCCGGTGCGTTTTCCAAACCGCTCCGGCCGCCGTCGCACGGCCCTAGCCCGGCTGCCGCGTTCCGCTGGCCGGTCGAACCGGCCCGGCCGACCTCAGCCGGCTCACAGGCCCCGCCCCACGTGGTGCCTCACGCAAAACCCTCCGTGCGGGAAACCCCGCCGCTCTGCGCCCTCAAGCGGCCGCAGCGCGGACCACAGCCTAACGGCGGGGGTGGGAGCTGGGAGAAGGATGAGGTGGGCGGTTCTTACACCTACTTGTGGGACGGAGGATCCCTGGAGTCAGGTTCACAATTACTCATCGACTCGTCTGTCATTTCATTAATTAAGTAATGCATTCATTCATTCACTTGTTCAAACACTTACTGAGAACTATCAATGGCCTGACGCTTCTCCAGGGCTGTGGATACGGCAGGAGGCAAAACAAAGTCCCTGCCCTCTTGCAACTTCTGTTCTAGGGGGAAAAAATCCAGACCTCGAGCATATCATCTGCTCACAACCCTTCCATGGCTCGCCATCTCACTCCCGTAAAAGACAGTCTTATGAGCTGCAAGCCCCATGCGAAGCTGGTCAGCTCCTCCACCCCACCTCCTGTGGTTCCACCAGCTTCCCCTGCTCCTGGCACCTTTCCCTCTGGCTGTGCCTGAAAGTGCCAGGAATGCATGTGCCTCAGGGCCTTTGCATTTGCCGCTTTTGTGCCTGGAACACCTTTCCCTCACCTATGGGCACGGTGTGCTCTCAGCTTTCTTCAGGCCTCGGCTCCAGGGCACAGACACAATTCTGTCTTTTAGGTCCCTAGCTTCTTTGCATGCTTGCCTCCTCCACCCCGCCCAGGACACCTTTCCCTTCTTCTTCTTTTGCCAGCTCCTACTCTTGCACCATCACCCTATTCTTCAGAACTCCGTTAAGGTGTCCACTAAGGAGGCCTTGAGAAGGTCCCCAGGCTCAGTCAAAACCCTTCTTGGCAAAGTTACAAACAACACAACATCCATTCTTCCCTCAGTCGACACAGTAATTGCTTTCCTGGAAAATTTGGTGTATATTAAAACTGCAAAAAATAAAAAAGTGTAATATGTCACATGAGTTAGGGTTTAGGTTCAGGTTATTAGGAGCCACTCTGCAGCTTCCACTAGGTCCTGGAGGGACGGGTGGGAGGAGGGATTGTTCCTTGTGGTTTCTCTCCATTGCAAGGTCACCCATCCCTAGCCCTGGTCCCCAGTGCCTGCTCCCTTCATCGTTATGTCAACCTGAAATGCCCCCCAACTTCCTAGAAAGTCCAAGAGGCTGGAGGGTCACTCTAGACCATGGTCATGCTTGGCTGTCAGTGAGGTCTTTCCACCCATGAAACTAACAACAACTCACCCCAGCTTAAAGATAAGTGAGTGCTGGCTCAGGCTCCATCATGAGATTGTAATCCGCTTGTCGGGAAAAAATAAATTAATTAATTAAAAAAAAAAAAGATAAGTGAGTGATTGGCTCCTGAGATCCAGCTCCTTGACAGGTGTTGGAGTCTTTGAACCTCCCTGTCACCCCTCCCTGTCTCCTCTTAATTTTGTGTCACTAGGGAAAGCTCTTTCTTGGGCCAGGGGAATCTTTGAGCTCTTCTCCAGAGACATCTTTCCCCATAACACTACCTGGTAGCTAATACTTATTGAGTACTTAATACCATTTCCATTTTACAGACAGGGAAATTCAGTCTCCTAAATGAGTCTGAACCCAGGTGTCGCACAGCTCCTGAGTCTGTGTTCCTAACCCCTGCACCACCCTGTATCTCCTTGGCCTGCAGGACTGTGCTAGTCAATTCCTGTGCCTGGTTTCTGGAGGTAGCACTAGACGCTCCGATGGGAGTTTTTAGGGCAGTCACTTGATGGGAAGGGGATGTGAGGGCCCAAACGTGAAGCTCCATTTACATAACAATGATCTAAGTGTCCTTAACAAAACTGGCTCTAGGATTTTCCAGTTGAGTCTGGGGTGAGTAGGGCCATCTGGTGACTGAAGTCACAGGATGAGGGGCCCTGGTGTTGGGGGCTGCCACGCTCCCTGCCATGTGGATAATGGTGACTACAGTGTATGCTCATAACTGCATAATAACTGCATGACAGGATAGTATAACCATCATAATTACTCAGTACGGCCCATGTGCCAGGCACAGTTAATGCTGCAGGAGCACCAGGGCATTTCAGCCTCAAAGTACCTAATACAGGAGGTACTAGTGTTATCACCAGTTTACAGATAAGGAAACGGTGAGAAGCAAAACTAGGGGTGGGAGGTTGGGTGCTGAAGGCCCAGTTCTAGCTCCCCCCCCACTTCCAGCCACACCCCAACGCCCATCCCCAAGTTCCACCACCATTACCACCTCCAGCCTCTCCCCTACCTCGCAGATCCACCACTGCTTCCTGACCCGCCTAGTCTCACTGTCACCTGTAACCCCACCCCCCATATTCCGTGCACCCCCACCCTCCAAGGTCCACCCTGAGTTTCATTCCCAGCCACCTCCAGGCTCATCTCCACCTTCCTTCCCACCCCAGCCCTCCTTTTATTTTTTTAAATTTTATTTTAAAGATGTGGTGCATATGTGCACCGGGAGACACAATGGAATGGTGTCTGTCTGGGGTAGTGAGAAATGGGAATAACTTCGGTCTCCAGCCAGCCATAGAAATCACAAACATAATACTTTGATACAATGGAATGCTACACAGCTGTGAACCTGACTAAATGAGAGCCATAGGGAACCAACCTGGATAAACCTCAATGTTGAACCAAAAAGCAAGGTTGAGAATGATCTGTGTGGAAAAGTACCTTTATACAGAGTCCTTTATACAGAGTTTAGAAATGTGTAACTCTACAAGGCCTGGCATCCCTCGCTTCTCCCACCCAGTGACAGGTAGCTGCACTGAGCTGTGTGTCTTGGGGTAAGGATGCTTGACCAGACCTGGCACCTTCTCTCACCCCAGCCCAACACTGAACCCTCAGGGCTGTCATCCTCAGGCTGTCAGGATACAGGAAGCCCCTGCTAAGTGGTGTTTGACCCTCCTCTTCCTCCAGCTCTGGGTCTTATCTGCAGGAAGGAGTCAGGTGCCCTCAAGGCCTGAGGAAAGTGTTGTGAATAGACCCATTTCTTGCAAGGAGCTGCCATGGAGGCTGGACCATGGGCGCCCGGGATGGGGATCCTTGGGAGAGGAGGAGGATGGGATAAAAGCCATGGGGAGGAAGGAAGGTGATCAAGAAGAGCCGCAGGAAGGAGAAACTAGGAGGGGAGGGAGAGGACCAGATGCTGCATTCAGAGAGGCCTGGAGTGCAGCCAGCAACCTCCCATAACTCAGGTCTGGAGGCCCAAGCAAGGCACAGGAGAGGGGCTCATAGGCCCATGTGGGGGCTGTGGTGCCCTGGTGGCCCATACCCTTCTCTGTCTTTGGTGGTCTTGCTTGTGTAGCACCCCGGGCCCCGTAGCAGCTGGGGGCTGCATGAGGAATTCCACTTCCCTTTCATTCCCCACCCTTTCCATCTGTCCACAGTAGGTGCTCCAGAGTCCCCGCTATGGGCCCTGAGTTACTCACCTTTTTTTTGTCTTACTTGTCAGCACCACCCCACTTCTTTTGGGGGTGGCTTCCATTCTCCCCCCCACCCCACCACTACCATGTCCCCATAAGTCACTTGACCCAAGCAGGGCCAACTCTCTCTAAAACTTTCCAATTGAATCTGAGGTGATGAGGGTCCTCTGGTGACTGACGTCACAGGACGAAGGGCCCTGGTACCACGGGCTGCCATGTTCTGTGCTCTGAGGACAATGGTTACAATTTGCATACTAGCATAGTATAATCATCAGTAAATACTCAGTATTTCCCATGTACCAGGCACAGGTCATGCTGCACATGCACTAGGGCATTTCAGCCTCAAACTACCTAATAAGGGAGATATTAAATGTTCTGATCAGTTTACAGATAAGGGAACTGAGCAAAACAAACTCACCCAAGAGATAAGAGAACTGACATTTGAACCTCCACATCCAGATTTCCAAGACTATGCACTTAATCTCTACCCTGTACAGCCGTCAGATGTTTGCAGGGGTCTAACATGTGCCAAGCATTCTGCTTGGTAGTTGCCGTTCCTGTGCCATGCAAAGTATCATCACTTATACAGAGTGTCACTTATATACAGAGTTTAGAAATGTGTAACTCCACACTCGATAAGGCCTGGCATCCCCCGCTTCCCTTACCCAGTGACAGACAGTTGCACTCAGAGCTGTGTGTCTTGGGGGGGGGGCGTGGGCTATGCTTGACCAGACCTGGCACCTCCTCTCACCCCAGCCCAACACCAAACCCTCAGGGATGCCATCCTCAGGTGCCAAGCACATTCCTGCCACAGGGCCCTTGCACTTGCTTTTCATCCTGCCTATTCAGCTCTTCCCCAATATCTGTGGACTCCCTCCTTCATTCCCTTCATGTCTCAGTTGAAATGTCACTTTATCAATGAGGCCTCTTTACCGCCCTAAATAAAACAGCACCACTGCCCCCTCACTCTGCCCTAGACCCCCGAATCCTCTGCACTCAATACCATGTGCCCTAGGACTTATCCATGTGTGTTTCCTTGGCCACTGTCGTCTTTCAGGAGGCGAAAAGCTCTGAGAAGCACATGTGTCTTATTCTCACCACACTGACGCGTGCCTGGTGCATGGCCTCCAACCGCTTTTTAGGACTGAAGAGAGGGACTACAATGGTAGAATGTGAGGTTTCTGCCCTCAGAGAGTTCAAATTCTAGTGGGGACAACTAACAACCATCAAAGACACACACATATACACACATGCACACACACGCATGCACACTGTCTTCCAGGTGGCAGTGAGTACTATGAAGAACACTTCAGTGGAAAATGAGAGTGGTCCAGAAAGGTCTCTTGACGACTTAAGCAGAGGAGGAATTAGGGAACGTGGTGCTCTCAGGCCCAGGTGGGTGCTGAGTGGAGTCAGCTTAAGGGATGGGGTAAGTGAAGTTAGCGGGGTGGCAAGAACAGCTCACGCAGAGCCCTGCGGGGTGAGGGGCTGGCAGGGACAGATGAGTGCTCACCTCCAAGTAGTCAGAGCCCAGCTCTCTGCTGTCTTAGCTTCCTGTGGATGCTGTAACAAATGACTGCAAACGTGGTGGTTTAAAACAACAGAAATGTATTCTCTCATAGTTTTGAATGTCTGAAGTCTGAAATGAAGGTATCAGCAGGGCCACGCTTCCTCCAGAAGCTCTGGGGAGAACCCCTTCCTTGCTTCTTTGAGCTTCAGGCATTCCTTAAATTCTGGGTACATCACTCTGGTCTCTGCCTCTATGGTCACATTGCTTTCTCCTCTTCTATGTCAAATCTCCTTCTGTCTCTCTCTCATTAGGATGCTTGTGATCTCTGCCAGGGCCTGGATAACCTCCCATTGTATGATTCTTAATTTAATCACACCTGCAAAGTCCCCTCCCCCACTTTTTTTGGCCACATAAGGTAACATCCAGAGGTTCCAGAGATTTGGGCATGGATATCTGGAAGGGGGACTTACTCAGCCTACCTTACCTACCCTCTAATGTCTGGTAATACAATAATTTATTTGATTCTCAGACGAAATCAGTGTCCTCTTTGACTTAGTTCAAGCTGTTTTTCTGTTTGTTATAATGAAATCATCCAGACTAATCCACTTCCCCCCATAGTAGGGGCAAATAACTGTTTGCCTGGAAAGAGAAAAGGGCGTTTCCACGTGTTGAGTGTTCGCAGCACATACAGCACATGCTAGGCCCTCAGCACACGTGGGACTGAATTGGTTCTTACACAATGCAGAGATGTCCGTGTTATCTGTGAGGTGATGTGACTCTGATTCATCACTGAGGCGTGCAGTGACGGAGCGTAGGCTTCAGGGTTAGACGTCAGGCGTGTTCAACTCCCAGGCATGCACACTCTCCCCCGAGTCAGGGCTTCTCACCCCACTAGATAGTAGCAGCATCCCCAAGTTGTAACAACCAAAAATGTCTCTTGACATTGCCAAAAGTCTACCCCCGCACCTCCTAGCTCCCTTATCTGCCCTATGGTTCTCTACTGAGAACTTTCAACGGGACACGTGGCTGCCAAAAGAGAGACTACCCTTCCCAGTCCTACTTGAGACAGTGTGATCATGTGACCCCATTCCAGCCTGTTAGGGGTAAGTGAGATGGTCTCATTCCTGTGCTCTTAAAGGGGAGGCAGGCCGTGTCCTCCTTTCCTGCCTCCTCCACCAGCTGGGCTGCCTGAAATGTGGACCTGGTAGCTGCAAGATCAAGGAATCTAGATCTCAATGCCAGGAAGCCCCTGTATTGCCTGGCCTGCTGATGGCCAGATATTCCTAGCCATATCAACTTACTGGTTTAAGCCACTGTTATTTAAGAGCTTTGTTATAGTGGCCAAACCTGCATTCTATTACACCCTCCCAAGCCAGCCATGGGGGCAGGGAAAGAAGACAGGAAGAGGGGACAGAAGGGTAAATGGAGGCATACAGGTGGCCTGGCTGGTTGAGCTCAGAGACCCTTGCAGACACCTTCTGGGAAGAAGACTCTGAGTTGGATCTTGAAGGACAAGAAAGATGTGGAGAGGCAGAGAAAGAGGAGGCCATTCCAGAAAGGGCTGCAGCAGGGGCAAGGGTACTGAGGAGAGACCCAAGCCCGGGCTGAAGCACAGGAAGGGTTTGAACAGGCTGAGAAGAGAAAGGGAGACACTTCAGAGTGGAGCCCAGAGCAAAGCGGAAAATTCACCAGAGGTAGGGATCTAGAAGTTTGCCATGTGGCCTGGGGGCCGTCTTGGAGGCTGGGATTGTAGGCAGGGAAATGGTGGAGGAGCCCTGGCTTCTCTCCAACTTGGAGGGTCCACTCTGAGGCTGATCTCTTACTCTTGACCCTTGTCCCATGCTGAGCCTGGGGTCCTGAAGTCTTCTTGCCCAGGGCTTCTCCAGCAGGCAGCCAGGACCAGTAGGAGTGCAGCCAAGGTCACTGCCTTCAGCCCCAGGACCACAGGTGTGAGCACAGACAGGAGGCCTGGGGGACACAGCAGAGAGCTCAGAGAAGACCCCCAGGTGAGTACCCTACAGCCCACACTGCAGTGCTGCCCGTGAGTGAGGTCACATCTAGCCACTGTAACCTCTGAGCTATATTCTTTCTACATTGGAAGAGGAAGTCAAGGAGCACCCCTCCTCTATCCTGGGCCCAAAGAAACCTTGCCCAATACCCTACTTGGACCTGTAATCATGCCACCAGCACACCTAATCTCTGGAAACAATAGAAAAATGCTTTTACTTATCAGCTACTAAGCTCACCTGCCTCAGACCCTGAGCCAATCTTCCCAAGTGCCTAATATAATCCTCCAAGAAAACCTACACTATAGGACAATGATCCAGTTTTTTTTTTTTCAGTCAGAGTCGCACTTTGTCACCCAGGCTTTGGCCACTGCAGCCTCGACCTGCTGAGCTTAGACGACCCTTCCACCTCAGCCTTCCAAGTAGTTGGAACCACAGATGCGTGCCACCGCATCCGACTAATTTTTTTGTTTATTGTAGAGATGAGGTCTTGCCAAGTTGCCCAGGCTGGTCTGGGACTCCTGGGCTCAGGCAGTCCTCTCACCTCTACCTCCCAAAGTGCTGGGATTGCAAATGTGAGCCACTGCGCCTGGCTGTGATCCAGTTTTCATAGATGAACAGACCGACTTTGAGCGGGGAAGTGATTTGCACAGGGCCACACGCGTCAAGAAGTGATGGGACCCAGGTGTTCTAGCTCCCATGAATGGCAGGAACAGGGCTGAGCATCAGGAAAGCTAATCTGACCACCTCTGCCACAAGCTGCTGCCAGCCATGGAGCACCCAGGGTTAACAGGTGATGTGTCAGGCACAATTCTACACACCTGGCCCATATGACCTCCCAGATCCACATGCAACCACATGAGGGAGGGTCTCTGATTCCTATGCCTCTCCCCTCTAGTCAGATACCAGACACTCAAGGAGTGAGGCAACCCACCCACGATCACACTGCTGGAAAGGGATCCCCCCCCAGAGGGCCATGTTCTGCAGGGCTGCCGTGCACGTCTCTCCGTATGGCTCTGAACTCTGAATCATGGGGAGCTCATCTCACTACCTCTCAGGCAAAACTTCCCACTGAACAGTTAGCTGGCTCTGGTTGTTAGGAAGCCCTTTTGTGATTGAGCTCTTATAACATGGCTCTCTGGGTTTCCATTTCTTTAGTTGAGATGGGGTCCTGGGAACCTTTTTGGTGGCAGATGAGCCCCAGAAGTCTGGGACTGCTTCCTTCCCATGACCAAGCCATCCATGTTCCTCCCACTCCTTGTCTGTGGGGGACTTATGAACTCCACTGAGGGCAGGTACACTCACCTGTTGGCGGTATCCCAGCTGTGTTTTCACTGGTGATTTCTGCCTCCTGAGGAGAGGTGGGTTTTGCTGCAAGGGAGAGAGACTTTCTCACACTCCCCTCACCTTTCTGTCCTGTCACCACCTGAGCCCCTGTACCAGGAGCTGATTCCCTGAGACGAGTCTGCCAGTTTCTACCTGGGTGGGGGCTGGAAGTCAAACCCTGCAACTATGAAGGATGAAATTAGATTTTCTGCTAGAACATCCCTGGATATGGATGTCTGGTTCATTGCAGTGTCTCCAGCACCTAGCACAGTACGGGATACTCAACAGACATGCAACAGATGCTTGTTGAATTATTAATGGTCTATACAAAGTTCTGTGGAGTCCAGAATAGGGAGATACTAACTCTGCCTGGGAGGAGGAGAAAGTTCTACAGAGGAATCATTTGTGTTGAGCCTTGAAGGATGAGCAGGAGTTCTCAGAGAAAAGGTGAATGCATTCCAGGTAGAGGGAACAGTCTATGTAAAGACATGGAGGCTGAAATGAGCTAGCTTATTTGGGGCATGGTGTAAAGGTCCTCTCCACCAGCACCTCCAGACGAACTGTCTCACCTTTCACTCTCAGCATGGTGCCCTGTCCGGACAGGTACTGCTTGTTGAGCTTCCTGTGAAACTTCACACAGTAATAGGTCCCAGCATCCTCAATGGAGACACCCCTTAGAAGAATGCTGAAGTCGTTGTTGGAGGCCTGCACTGCTGTCACATTGGGTTGGGAGATGCCTCCAAAGTTGTAAATGGCCTCCCGGCTCAGACCAGACCCCCGAAACCACCGAATGGGTCCACGGGGACCATCTCCGAGCACTGTGCAGTTCAGGAAGACAGTATCTCCAGTGGTCACCAAGACCAACTCCTGTGGCTGGATGATCCAGAGGTCTGGCTCGGGGTCCTCAGCACCTGAAGCCAAAGAAAGGGTCCTCGCTGTGTTCCCTCTCTTCCTCCATCATCCATTAATTTCCTCCCTCATCCTCCAACACCCTTCCCTGATTTCTTCCCTAGCCAATCTGTCCCGCTTTCTTTCCTTCCTCACTAGTTGATTCATTCAGTAAAGAAGCTCAGAGTACCAACCAGGTCCCAAGGCTAGGACAAAGTGAATCTCAACAAGACACACACGTGCCCTGCCCTGAAACCATCCTCAGTCTTCTGGTGGAGATGGTAGAAAAAATGATCCAGAGGCTGGAAACCCAGAGGTCCACAGGACTACAGAGAAGGCACCATCACAGCTTGGAAGGAGCCAGCAAAACCTTTTTGAAACGCTGGCACCAAGGTGAAAGGACTCCCCCTCATACTCTCCCTGTCACCAATTACAGGGTGGTTTCACAAGAATCCATTTGATTTAGTTACCCGAATGACCCTTGAAGTAAAAATTCTGTTGCCTATTTTACAAGTTCAGCACTTGCATTGTCTAGAGCCACAATGACTGATTGTGAACCACAGTACTCTTGACCGACAGGCACAGGATTTGGGTATCCAGGACACCACTGATGAATTTACAGATGCCATGACTGGTTACTGGGGTTGATTACCTTACCAGCCCCAGGCCTGGACTCTACTCTCGTAATATGGGACATCCACGCTCTTACTGTGGCCTCACGGTGGAAGAGGGCACATCCTTGTCCTCAACTTGGAGCTGAGCCGTGTGACTTGCTTTAGCCAGGGCTGTTAGCAGACACGATGTGAGTAGAGGCTTGAAACGTGCTTGGGGAGTTGGACTGACCATCTCCATGAGAAAAACACGCCCCACGTGGCTGCTACCTCTCTGGCCCGGTCCCCAGCACAAGACACAAGGAGTGGACCCACCCCTGTCCCACATAAATGAGCGCATGAGATAGAAATACAGAGTAGTGTCCTATGCCACTGAGATTTTGTGTGACACAGAGGGATGGTGGATACAGGTGACTTCGGGGAAACAGACCAGAGTGACTGTGTAACCTGTGGGGCCTGAGACTCACCCTTCACAAGCACTGCAGTGCCCTCATCTGGTGACGTCTCCGGGTGCTCACTCAAACAGTGGTAGGTTCCAGCATGCTCCCTGGTGACATTGTGGATATAAATGGAATAATCGCAGTTCAGTGGCTCTGACGCCCATTGGGTCATGGGTGTCACCCCAGGGAAGAAGCCGTGCTTGAAGTTATACATTTCTTGCTGGCCCTGGCTGCTCCTCTTGACCCATTTAATCACATCATCAAGGCAGGAGCCGACCACCATACACCTCAGTAGGAGCGTCTCACCTTCGGCCACCAGTAGGGGGCCCTCGGGCTGTAGCAATTGCCACCCATTCCCTTCGCTCTGCTCGGAGACTCCTGCAACACAGGGAGAAAGGTCTTGCATGGGGCAGGCAGGACTTGGAGCTCTAAAAGGCAAGCTTAAAACAATCAAATCATTTAACATCTAGGCAAGAACAATGGCTCAGGACAAGGGAGGGGTGCAGTTAGAGAGGCAAGGGGCAGAAGAGTTGGGGTGTCTGTCTGCAGACAGAGAACAGATGGAAGTGGAAAGTAATCGATAACACTTCAGCACTCAGCATTTATTCTTCACAGCACTCCTAAGATGGAAACAGCATCATTCTCATTTTATGACAGAGGAGACTGGGGGCCCAGAAAGGTTAGTAACAACTTCTTGGGATCATCTGTTAGGGGTTGAATTGTGTCCCCCAAATATACATGTTGAAGTTCAAACCCCCAGTACCTTGGAATGGGACTGTATTTGGAGACAGGGTCTTTAAAGAGGTAAATAAGTTAAAATGAGGTCATTAGGGTGGGACCTAATACAATGTGACTGGTGTTCTCATAAGAAGAAGGAATGTGGGGCAACCCCTTCGGGTCCCCTCCCACTGTGGGAACTTTTCTGTCCTCTCAATAAATCCTGCTTTCGAAAAAAGGAGAAGAAGGAGAAGGAGAGAGAGGGAGAGGGAGAAGAAGATGAAATTTGGACACAGACATGCACAGAGGGAAGACCATGTGAAGACTCGGGGAGAAGGCAGCCATCTACAAGCCAAGAAGAGAGGCCTCAGGAGGAACCAACCCTGCTGACATCTTGATCTAGGACATCTAGCCTCCAGAATTGTGAGAAAATACATTTACAGTGTTTAAGCCACCAAGTCTGTGGTACTTAGGGCAGCTCTAGCAGACTAACCTATCACCCAATAAGAATGTGCTAGATGCTTGATTCAAACCTTTACAGTCTGTTTCAGAAACCCTGGCTCTTTTACTCTCAGAGATGTAGGTTTGTGTGTTGTGGTGTTCAGTGTAAATACTCTCCCTACCCCCTGTGAATTGTTCGACAAACTGTAGTTCTTAATGTGTTGTGAAGTGATCTATTTTAAGGGTAGGTTGAACTGTTGAGTTGGGCCTCGGAGGGGGTTCAGAGGAAGAGGGCCAAGGCCTCTCACAGAAGTTCTTTGATGCCTGCATTAGAAACACCATCACGGTGGGATTAATGGTAGTCAAAATCTGTCTGGGGACGGGGAGACACCCCTTATCCACAAGGGTGCCTGAATGATGAATATTTGTATACCTAACCCTTAACTGTACCCCGCAATTTTAAAATAAAAAATATGATTAAAAAAATAAAAAAATAAAAAAGAAAGAAACACCATCACATTTTCTCCTCCCAAGAACTCCATGAGGTAGATGCTATCATTATTGTCTCCATTTTTGAGATGAGAAAGAAAGATGAGATGCTCAGAGAGGTGAAGAAACATGAGCTGAACCATGCATTGAGTAGGCATCATGGCCAAGATTTGAATTAAGATCAGGTGAGTTAAGATTCCGCCCAACTCAACATCATGAGCTTTGTGCCCTGAGTGTATTTTATGTCTGTGTCCCATCGGGCCTCATGGGTAGCTCGGTCTTACTCCAAAATATTAGTTTGCAGTATATCATGATGTTTCTCCACTGTGAGGCAGAAAGAGCAAGGAGGTAAAGCAAACATCCCTTTTAAGAGAATATAGGAAAAAGGATGGAATTCTGAATTCTTTCTCTGCCTGTCTTCAGCTAGGCATTGACCATCAAGAAGAACTGCCTCACAGTTGCGACCAGTGATACTCCAAGTTCAACCCTAGGAATTCCTTTTGTCTTTGATGTCCTTGCTCCAAGAAACTTAGCAACATCCACCCCCCAGAATGACCTGAGTCAGTCAGATCTGTTATCGTTAATCCTTTCTGTTTGTCCTTTCTCCAGCTTCAGGTCCAGTTTCATACCTCTGCCTATGGTTACCCAGTTTTCCCAGCATCATTTATTGAAGAGCATGTTCTTTCCCCAGTGTATGTTCTTGACAGTTTTGTTGAAGATCTGTTGGCTGTAAATATGTGGATTTATTTCTGGGTTCTCTATTCTGTTCCATTTGTCAATGTGTATATTTTTATACTGATGCCATGCTGTTTTGGATACTGTGGACCTCATATATTTTGAAATTAGGTAGCGTGACAGCTTTATTCTTTTTGCTCAGGAATGCTTTGATTATTCTGGCTCTTTTTTGTTCCGCACAAGTTTTAGGATTTTTTTTCCTATTTCTGTGAAAAATGACATTGGTATTTTGATAGGAATTGCATTAAATCTGTAGATTACTTTGGGTAGTGTGCTCATTATGCAGAAGTATGAAAGTGGAACCCATTGCTTACCATATACAAAAATCAACTCAAGAGGGATTAGACTTAAATGTAGGACCTGAAAATATAAAATTACTGGAAGAAAACATTAAAAAAAACTCCTCAGGACATTGGTCTAGGCAATGATTTCATGACTAAGCCCTCAAAAGCACAAGCAACAAAGACAAAAATAGAAAATGTATCATGTTTATTGATTTGTATATGTGTTGAAACATCCCCTGGTATAAATTCCACTTGATCAGGTGTATTCTCTTTATGATGTGCTATTGGACTAAGTTTGCTGGTATTTTGTTGAGGATTTTTGCATCTATATTCTTCAGGGATATTGGCCTGATGGTTTTGTTGTTGTTGTTGTTGTTGTATTCTTGTATGGTTTTGGTATCAGGGTAACGCTAACCTCGGAGAGTGAGTTAGGTAGAATTTCTTCCTCTTTAATTTTTTGGAATAGTTTGAGGAGCACTTGTATTAGTTTTCTTTATACATTTGGTAGAATTCGGCAGTGAATCCATCTGGTCCTGGGTCTTTTCTTGGTTAGGAGACTTTTTATTACTGATTCAATCTCACTACTTGCTATCAGTCTGTACAGGTTTTCTGTTTCTTCCTGACTCAATCTCGGTAGGTTGTATATTTTCAGGAAGTTATTCTATTTTCTCTAGGTTTTTTCAGTTTGTTCGTAATAGCCTCTGATGGTCTTTTGCAATTACTATGGTATCACTTGCAATGTGTCTTTTTTTCATTTCTGATTTTATTTACCTGGGTCTTCTCTCCTCTTGATTAGTTTAGCTGGTGGTTTATGAATTTTGTTTATCTTTTTGAGTCACCAGCTTTTCATTTTGTTGATCTTTGTATTTTTTAAAAGTGTCTATTTGGTTTAGTTCTGCTTTGATCTTTATTATTTCTTTCCTTCTGCTAGTTTTGGGTTTGGTTTGTTCTTTTTTTAAACTCAATTTTAAAAAACTGTAGTGTAGTGGGGTACAAGCGAGGATTTACTATGTAACTACATAAGTAGGCTGCAAGCTGGTGAAGTTTGAGCTTCTAACTGACTCTCACTCCCCCAGCAGTGGATCAGGTACCGTTTGTGTTGTCTTGTGCCCCCAACCCTCCTCCCTCCCTCCATCCTTTCCTCCCCTAGTAGTGCCCAGTGACTGCTGATCCCACCCTTGTGCTCATGGGACTAGTGTTCGGGGCCCACTGAACTTATGAGAGAGAACTTGCAGTATTAAGTTCTTTGTTTCTGTGATAATTCACTTAGTGTGATGGTCTCCAACTCCATCCAAGTTGCTGCTAAGTCCATGATTTTGTTCTTCTTCATAGCTGCATAATACTCCATCATGTATATGTACCACATTTTTTGTATCCAGTCCATTTTTGATGGGCAGCAGGGTTGGTTCCATGTTTTTGCTATTGTGAATAGTGCAGCAGCAAACATGCGTGTGCAAGTGTGTTTTTGGTAGAGCAATTTATGTTCCTCTGGGTATATTCCCAGGAGAGGGATTGTTGGATCATATGGAAGATCAATTTTTAGTTCTTTTAGGAATCATCACATTGTTTTCCACTGAGGTTGAACTAGTTTGCATTCCTATCAACAGTGTAGAAGTGTTCTCTTTTCTCCACACCTGTGCCAGCCCCTGTTTTTTTTTTTTTTTTTTTTGACTTATTTATGATAGTCATCCTTACTAGAGTTAGGTGGTACCTCATTGTAGTTTTGATTTGCATTTCTCTGATTATTAGTGAGGCTTAGCATTTTTTTCATGTGTCTGTTGGCTTGTATGTCATCTTTTGAGAAGCGTCTGTTCATGTCCTTTGCCCACTTTTTAGAGGTGCTGTTTTTTCTTTCACTTTTTTAGTTCCTTATAGATACTAGATGTTAGGCCTCTGTCAGATGCATAATTTGCAAGCATTTTTCCCATTCTCTGGGTTGTCTCTTTACTCTCTTGATAGTTTCTTTTGTTGTACAAAAACTTTTCAGTTTGATGAGGTGCCACTTGTCTATCTTAGCTTTTATGGCATTCGCTTTGGGGGACTTGGTCAAGAATGTGTTGCCTACTCTGATGTGCATAAGGGTGTTTCCTATGTTTTCTTCTAGGATTCTTATTATTTGAGGTTTTACATTTAGACTCTGATCCATTTTGAGTTCATTTTTGTATATGGGTAGGGATTCAGTTTCATTCTTCTGCTTTTGGTTAGCCAGTTTTCCCAGCACCATTTGCTAAATATGGTCTACTTTCTCCAATTATTGTTATCGGTGGCTTTATCAAAGATGAATTGGTTGAGAAACTGTTTTTATTTCTGGAATCTCTGCCCTTTTCCATTGGTCTATATGCCTATTTCTGTACAAATACAATGCCATCTTGGTACTGTAGGCTTGGAATAAAGTTTAAAGCCTGTAAGTGTGATACCTCCCACTTTGTTCCTGTTGCAGAGGATTGTTTTGGCTATTCATGCTCTTTTTTGTTTCCATATGAATTTCTGGATTGTCGTTTCCAGGTCTGTGAAAAATGATGTTGGTAATTTGATGGGTTTTGCACTGAATCTGTAGATTGTCATGTAGGATGGACATCTTAACAATATTGAAGTTTCCGTTTGTTTGTGTCATACTTGATTTCTTTGAGCAGCATTTTGCAGTTCTCATTATAAAGGTCTTTCACTTCTCTAGTTAGGTGGCTATTGTGAATGAGATTGTGTTTTTTATTCATTTATTTTTTTTACCTGCTTGTTGCTGGTGTATAGAAATGCACATTTCTGTCTTTTGCACATTGATTTTGTAATCTGAGACTTCACTAAAGTTGCTTATCAGTGAGAGGAGGCTTTTGACAGACTCTCTAGGGTTTCCTAGGTATAGAATCATGTTGTCTACAAAGAGGGATAGATTAGCTTCCTCTTTTCCTGTTTGGATACCTCTGATTTCCTTTTCTTTTCTTGCCTGATTGCCCTGGCTAGGACTATGTTGAACATGAGGGTTGAGAGTAGGCATCCTTGTCTTGTTCCTGTTCTTAGCGGGAATGCTTCCAGCTTCTGCCCATTTAGCAAAAAGTTGGCTGTGGGTTTATCATAGATGGCTCTTATTGTTTTGAGGAACGTTCCTTCTATACCTAGGTGCTCAAGTGTTGTTGTTTTTTTTAAATCAAGAATGGACGATGGATTTTGTGAAATGCTTTTTCTGCATCTAATGATAAAATCACGTGGTTCTTAGTTTTACATTTGTTAATGTGCTGAATTACATTTATGGTCTTGCAAATGTTGAACCAGTACTGCATCCAGGAAATGAAGCCCACCTGGTCATGGCGGATGATGCTTGAGATGTGTTATTGGATCTCATTTGCTAGAATCTTGTTGAGAATTTTTGTGTCTATGTTCATCAAGGAGATTGGCCTGTAATCCTCTTTGCTTGTTAAGTCTTTCCCAGGCTTGGGTATCAGCATGATGTTAGCTTCATAAAATGAGTTGGGGAGAAGTCCATCATTCTCAATTGCTTGGAATACTTTCAATAATATTGGTATCATCTCCTGTTGTATATATTGTAGAATTCAGCTGGGAAGCCCTCCAGGACTTTTTTTGGTAGGAAGGTTTCTTATAACTGAGTCAATTTCCTGGATTGTTATGACTCTGCTTAGAGTTTCAGTTTCTTCTTGTTTCAACCTTGAAATGCTGTGTAATGTCAGAAAGTCCTCCATTTCCTTCAGATTTTCGAGCTCATTTGCATGCAGGTGTTCACAGTAATCTCTGATAATCTTTTTAATTTCTTTTTTAATTTTATTTTTTAATTATCTTATTTTTAAAATGTAGGTTACAAATGAGAGTTAGGTACATATGTAGTCATCATACAGGTAAAGTGTGGGTACCCTTATTGATGTTATGTGCCCCTCATCCCCTGGCAGTGTCCCACTACTGCCAATGCATTTCTTATGGTATTATGATAAATGTTCAAGGTCCACTTACGTGTGAGTACATGTGGTATTCAGATCTTTGTTTCTGTGATAAATCACTGAGTATTATAGACTAATTCCATCCAGGTTGCTGCAAAGTTCATAATTTTGTTTTTATGGCTGCATAATTTTCCATTGTGTAAATGTACCATATTTTCTTTATCCAGTCAACTTTTGATGGGCAGCACAGTTGGTTCCATGTTTTAGCTATTGTGAATAGTGCTGCAGTAAACATACATATGCAGGTATCTTTATTATAGAGTGTTGGCTATATTCCCAGAAAGGGGGTTGATTGCTAGGTCATCTGGAAGGCTGATTTTCAGATTTTTAAGAAATTGCCACACTGTT
>CAUYQG010189016.1:0-51057 GCA_963574415.1 Tarsius wallacei | reverse complement strand
TGTAATTCATTAAAATGCTACGGAGAAAGTATACCCTAATGCTTTAAAACATTTAGAAAAATGACTAATAAAAATAATAGCCACCAGGCTCGGTGGCTCAGCCTGTAATCCCGCGCCTTTGGGAGGCTGAGGTGAGTGGATTGCCTGAGCCCGCGGGTTCGAGACCCGCCTGGGCAACTTGGCAAGACCTCATCTCTACAATAAATCAAAAAAAAAAAAAAAATTAGCCGGGTGTGGTAGCGCGCACCTGTAGTTCCAGCTACTTGGAAGGCTGAGGCGGAAGGATCGCCGGAGCCCAGTAGGTCGAGGCTGCAGTGGCCGGGAGCAGCCACTGCACTCCAGTCTGGGCGACAGAGTGAGACTCCAACTCAAAAAAAAAAAAAAAAATTATAGCCAAGGTTTAAGAAAACCATCCACCCAGTAGTCTCTGATAAAGCTAAATGAAAAAATGCAGGAAAAAAAGCAAAAGGCAACAGGTACCACCTGTCAGAACTTTCTAACAGGATAGCAATTCAAAAAGAAACAAAATGTTTTTATAGCAACCTTTTAAAATGAGTTCAAAGATGTACACAATTATTTTTTTAGAAATGCCATGCCCCAAATTATAAAATGTAATCTCTATACAAAAGTGAAGGTAATAGATCTGAAAGATCAGTTTATAAAGTAAAACATGTATACTACCAAGTAAAAGAGAAGAACAACTAACTGAGAAAGGGATATTGACCTTATTTTTGTGTCCCTTCTAAAGACCAAAACTATCCCTGGAATATTCCTTCAAGCATTCCTGTGGGTTAAAGAGTATTAGCCCCAATTTTACAAATGAGAAAACTGAGTCCTGAGAGCTTTCATTTTTCAACAGTCACGGCGAGGTTGTAATGGTTACAAAATGTAAATATAGAACTGTTAAAAAGTTTTCTGGAGTTTTTAACTTTGTGATAATAAAAACAGTGGCACCTCCTACAATTAACACTAATGTCTACTCACAGATATGATTTGTTGTTCCCCCCAGCTTGTACACATGTGAATTTGGAATAATGTGAACTAAAATTTTTAAAAGCATAGATGCCCCTGGTTAGCCAGTAACTAGAAGTAGAAATCATGCAAGTAGGCAGAACTATAACAGCAGAACAACTACCAAGGAAAAACAAGGGTTTGAAGCATTCTTACAGCACGTCTGAACTGGTTTGGAGCCAGCCCCATAAAGGCTATGTTCCTGTTTACTCCTGGCAGTCCTTCACGGAAGAGCAAAAATAAAGAATCCAGGTCAGAACTCAATTGCTGTAAAGTTAAAACATAAAATCTCTTTTTTAAAAGCAGGGAACAAATTAGTAGAAATCTGCTCATTTGTACCTCTAAATAGAATTTTCTCATTTGTTGTTTTGGTTGGCATATAACAAACTGGCCTCAAGCTCAGTCCAAAATTCTTTCTAAGATGCTTCCTAGAAACCAAGGTTCTGAGGAAAGACCTTAAGCAACTCAACTTATAAAGACTATTTAGCTGATCACAGTCAAAAGTAGAAAGGTCAGGGTGTGCAAAATGACTTCCCAATAACAGTTTGCCATTAGTTCTCTTCCTCAGGAATTAAGATTTCCTATATTCTCCACACTTAGAAAAGAAATGCCTGCTGAAAGCAAGGCACATGGGAGTGGCCTGACCCTTTGAGTCACAAGACCTGGGTCAACTTAGTTCTGAAACTTCATAGCTAATCACTTCTCTGGACTCTAGTTTCCACCTATAAAATGTAGATAACGACACCTCCCTGCTTTCCTAGAGTTGTTAAAAGGATCAAATGATTGTTTTTAAACAGTAGTAAAGTACCCAAAAATGTAAAGAACTGCACAAAAACAAAATCCAAGTATGCAGCTGTTCCCTTCTTCCTGAAAATAATACCAGAACCATTTGGGAGTTACCACAGAAAATAATGTGGTCAAAGAGCTCTGGTCTAGGCCAAGGTGCAGTGGCTCATGCCTGTAATCCCAGCACTTTGGGAGGCTGAGGCAGGAGGACTGCTTGAGACAGGAGTTCTAGACCAATCAACAAAGCAAGACTTTGTCCCTACAAAAAATCAAAAAATTAGACAGGCATGGTGGCACACTCCCATGGTTCCAGCTACCCAGGAGGCTGAGGCAGAAGGACTGTCTGAGCCCAGGAGGTTGAGGCTGCAGTGAGCCATGATGGTGACACTGCACTCCAGCCTGTGAGTGAGACCCAACTCCAAAAAAAAAAAGGAGGGGTGGGGGGGTCTGGTCTAGACTCAAGACAGATTCTGACACAGGTTCAAATCCTGGCTCTGACATTTCTCGGGTTGATAGGAGATACCTTCATTCTTGCAAACTGGGATTATAACAGTAATTATCAAGGTCATAACGCTGCTATGCGGATTATATGGGAATGTACAGAATGTCTAGCACAATCTTGCATATATTACAGCCAGCATACAATAACTTAGCCAAAAAGGGGGGAAATGGTATGGTTTTTTAGACAAACTGGAGGCATGCCTTCCAGCCACTGTAAACAGGGAAACAAATATCCTTTCATATGGTAAAATAGCATGTACTTTCATAACCAAGAAGTGACCTACACAAAGGTACCTGGTCCACTACCAGGTGGAGTGAGGGCCACTTAGAAGCCCAAATTTCACTTGCATGCAGCCTACTAATCTAGTTAATCCTCACTTGTACCCCACATCTCTGTAATAAAATTAAATTTTAAAAAAAGAAGTGGCCTCAACGTGGCAGTCAAAACTGGTAAATCCACTAGCAATCATCTTATGGAACAATTTAAACACTATTTCTGCCAAAACCAAAACTACCTCTGCTACTAACACGTCCACAGTGGCATTCAGGTGAGTAATGCTCAATTCTGTCGACAGGCAAATTCATTATCAGAATGCATTCTGCTTCAAAGGAGACACTATCCTTCAAAACTGCAGATTCATGGAGCCATGAAATGATCTCACCCGGATAAAAGTAAACATTCATTAATGCTTCATCTCTAACATTTCCAGGTGAAAGTCTCCTCTTCCATGTTTCATGACTTGGAGCTTGGACGCATCATTTGGATATTTACTTCCACATTTTAACAGACCCAGAGTGATCTTCTGCGCTCTGAAGACACTAAGTATGGCTTTTTCATGGAGGCACAGCTTTTCTTACAGATATTGACTGTGTAGTCTTCAGGACCTCAGAGACCATCGCAATCTTCACTGTGTGCCGAAAGCTAAACTGAATACCTAATATTTGAGAGAGATGTTCATGTCTCAAGATTATCTGGGTTATGCGTCTGTACTAACCTCGAGCACCAGGAAACCACATATATCGACTGTAAAACCTCATCTGACCACGACTCCCCAACCAGGCCATTCTTCCCAGCCCACCTGTGGCAGATGGTGGTGCCACCCAGATCCTTCCCAGCTGCTGTGTTGAGAACTGATGGTCCACACCTGATGCTCCCCCATCTCAACCATATGCCTCCATCTATACAGGAGTCCTCCGTCAAGCCTGAAAGCTACCTCTTCGCCTCCCACAGCCAAGGATTAGCACAGCGTTCGCCTCACGGACCTGATTCAGTAGTGCAATCTGTGCCCTACAGTTGCTCTGCCCAAATGGCAATCACTTGCCACCCGCAGCACCTAAGCACTTGAAATGTGCCTAGTCCAAATTCAAATGTCTCTTCTTCCTTCTTCCAATCCTAATGAGATGGAGTATTTATTCAATTGAATACTAACTCACTCGCTCTACCCTTAAGTTCTCATACTTCAACTCTAACTTTTGTCTCAGGTCGCTGACCCAAAACCAGCCATTGACACACCAGCCTCTCCCACCCCATCCCCCCACATCCTCCAAGCATCTCAGCACAACTCTTGCAGGCATCCAACTCCAGATACCTAAAACAAAACACTATGTCTCTAGCCAAAAGAAAAAAGAAAAATTCTTCCCAAATATCCTTTTTCATCCCTGGTCTCCCTCCCACTTTTTTTTTTAAAGCTTGGAATCATTTAAACAACTCCTTTTCTTTGACTCTCTCGATAAAAAATGTCACTATCTTTCCTCCTTATTTAGAAAAGGGCTGTAGCAGTTTTCACCTCTGTTCTGAACCTAAGAACAGAATGAAATCCAAAAGGTAGATGCATAAATACACAAAAGTCTATAAGCATTTTATTATACCAGATTATATATAATCTATAATAATCTTAGAAGACTTTTCAGCATGTTGGAAATTAACCTTCAGGTAATTCTTTAGAATTCAGGTAATTATTTAGAATCCAGGTAATGCTTTAGCATTCAGATACACTTAAGCATTCTTTTCCATGTTCATTGATTAAACCAGAAAATCATGGATTTTTAAGGAACACATAGCCTAAGCATTCAAATTTCATGAATGCACCCACCTCACTGTGAGACCATCATTCAAATAAGACAATTTGTAATTAGAAAAGCAAAGCTGGCTGGGCTCAGTGGCTCAGCCTGTAATCCCAGCACTTTGGGAGGCCAAGGCAAGTGGATTGCCTGAGTCTGCGGGTTCGAGACCAGCCCGGGCAACTTGGTGAGACCTCATCTCCAATAAATCAAAAATTAGCCGGGCACAGTAGTGCACACCTGTAGTTCCAGCTACTTGGAAGGCTGAGGCAGAAGATCACCAGAGCCCAGCAGGTCGATGCTGGGGTGGCCGTGAGTGTACCGCTGCACTCCAGTCTGGGTGACAGAGTGAGACTCCAACTCGAAAAAAGAAAAGTTTTGGAATCATATTATCCAAGGTTTGAATTCCACCTCTGTAAACCTTTTGGTTGGTTGGAAAGCAGACAGCTAACTTAAGCAGTTATTTAACTTCAAGCTTTGCTTCCTCTTCTGTAAAACTAGGATTTTTGCTACATGGATAAAAGATAATATATGAAAATCTTATAAGGCATATAAGAGTTCAATTAAAACTGTAGCAAATACCATAAAGCCAACATCTCAAAGCCACTGAAAACATGTAGGCAAGCCGGGCTCGGTGGCTCAGCCTGTAATCCCGCGCCTTGGGAGGCTGAGGTGAGTGGATTGCCTGAGTCCGCGGGTTCGAGACCCACCTGGGCAAGTGAGACCTCATCTCTACAATAAATCAAAAAATCAGCTGGGCGTGGTAGCGCGCGCCTGTAGTTCCAGCTACTTAGAAGGCTGAGGCGGAAGGATCGCCGGAGCCCAGCAGGTCGAGGCTGCGGTGGCCGGGAGCGGCTACTGCACTCCAGTCTGGGCGACAGAATGAGACTCCAACTCAAAAAAAAAAGTATATATCTATTATTAAATGACAAGCAACTATATATGAAAACATCATGTTTTATGGCATAAATATACACAATTTGTATGTGTCAATTTAAAGAAATTTTAAAAAATCACTCTTTTATATGAGCCTCAAAAATGGGAGTAGCCAGTTTCCTAAGAGGCACTCTATCATCACCTATAATTTTAAATAACAGCCAATCTTATGAGGAGATTTCTCTTATCAGCTGTAGCTTAAATGAAATGTTATATTGCAATATCCCTTTTTTTCCTACAATGACTTTTCTCCCTATACAAAACTAATGCACCAAAATGTGTGAACTTATTTAAAGTTCTTTAATATAGAGGTAGAAACCTTTAATATGAAATTATGAGATAGAGAAAAATTATAATATTAGATAACTTGAGCTTCTTAACTTTATAAGGAAAGTCATCTGATGATTTAGATTTACTAAAAAGAATTTTTCCCATGGATACTTTACTCACTTTAACTGTGGCTCTCCTGCCTTAAAATGTATACCCATGTGTTCAAAGCCTCCTTTCAATCAGAAACACTATCCTTATCCTTGAAAGTGAGTGGTGGGAAACTATGGGGGGGAGGAGGGAGATGGGATTAATGGTAGTCAATATGTGTCTGGGGACGGGGAGGCACCTCTTATCCACAAGGGTGCCTGAACGAAGCACATTTGTATACATAATCCTTAACTGTGCCCCACAATATCATAATAAAAAACATTGATTATTAAAAAAAATGTGAGTCTTCATCTCTGAATTCTTACCAAGGTCCACAGTTTGATGTTTGAATAATATTCCTCAGAATATTCAGAAGGTTTTAGATAGATGGGAGTTAGTATTCCTTTTTTCTAAGATTCTTCGTTGCTAATTTGATTTTCAATATCTCAAGCAGTAGAAATTCTTAGCCTGGTAGTTATTTTATTAATTGGCCTATTAAATATGCACATCTCTAAAAGTAAAACATTTTTTGTCCTTTTAGCCAGAAATAGCAAAGTCTATGTTCGTGGTGAAAAAATTTTGTAAACAAGGTTTAAGTTCCATCCTGAAGTAAATGTATGTTTCATACAGACTTAAGAAATATGTCCTTTGCTAGAAGAAATCAGAAAAGCATCATACAAGCTTCCTCATTTCCCCAGGGACTGTTACTAGCCTCAATTCAATGTTTTTTACTCCAAGCCTCTTGAACATTAGAAAATAGAGGAGTGGCAGATAGAGTACTTACAATTTTTCTCACTATACTTTATGCCAAAAAAATCAAATATGTATCTATGGCAATAAAGAAGAATTAACAAATCATTGAGTTATGTTTTTCTTTATAGATAAACAAGCAAAATTTAAATTAAGACCTTAGATGAAATCTTAGAATTGTTAGGGGTAGAAAGTTCCTGAAGAAATAATCAAGTCCTAAAGTTCTAAATTTTCCTTTTGGAGATGACAACAGTGAAACCTTAATGAAGTGATTTGTCCAATTGTCACAGTCAGAAAATATGTTTACAGTTCACAAACACATGCTAATTTGCAAGTCCTAAATTCAATAGTGGAAATCCAAGTTTAGCCAAATCATAGGATAGTGTAACCCCTATTAGTCAAGCATAGGAGTGTAATTAAGTAAATAGCTTTTTAAATAAAAATAAAAAGAATGCCTGGTGTGGTGGCTCAAGCCTGTAATTCCAGCACTTTGGGAGGCTTAGGCGAGAGGATTGCCTGAGCCCAGGGGTTTGAGATCAGCCTGGCCAACTTGATGAGACCCTATCTAGCAAATAAATAAATAAATAAAATTAGTTGGGAGTGGTAGCGTGTGCCTGTAGTTCCAGCTACTTGGAAGGCTGATACAGAAGGATTGCCTGAACCCAGCAGGTTGAAGCTGTGGTGGCTGTGAGCGTGCCACTGCACACCACTTTGGGAGACAGAGTGAGACTCCAACTCAAATAAATAAAAATAAAAATAATGATCCCACAGCACTATCATAAATTAGCTGACATTCAATACTTTATAGTTCAGCATATATTTTTATACTGCATGTATACTTAAAGATGAAATTATTTAATTACTTTTAAGATGGAAATTAAGAAAACTAAAGACATGATTTAAAGATATGTTGATGGGCAATGATTTTATAAGCTTCTTACAGAATACAAAGATGACAAGAACACTGGCATTTATTATTTATTTGTACTCAATAGAATTTTAGATTTCCAGAAAGAATTACAGATTTCTTCTTTCTATTTTATGTGCTTCACAACTAGACTACAGAAATTAAATATTTTAAACTCTACCTTGTCAGGAAATAAAAATCAAATCAAGTTCACAAACTATATATCATAATACTTTTTTTTTGAGTTGGAGTCTCTGTTGCCCAGGCTAGAGTGGAGTGGCATGGTCATGGCCATCACAGCCTCGACCTGCTGTGCTCAGGCGATATTTCCATCTCAACCTTCCAAGTAGCTGGAACTACAGGCATGCGCCACTACGCCCAACTAATTTTTGATTTATTGTAGAAATGAGGTCTCACCAAGTTGCCCATGCTGGTCTAGAATCCATGGGTTCAGACAATTCTCTTACCTCTGCCTCCCAAAGGGCTGGGATTATAGGCGTGAGCCACCACATCCGGCCATTTAATTTTTATTTTAAAGATGTGGGGTACAATTCAGGGTTAAGTATACAAATGGTCATCATACAGGTAAAGTTCGGGCCTCACTCTGGTCCCCACATCATCTGATTTGAAATCAGGTACCCTTGTTAATGAAATCTGTCCTTGCCTTCCCCCCTCCCTCCCCTGGCAGTTTTCCACTACTGCCGATCCCTTTCTCGCGGTATTATGATAATCGTTCAGGGACTGCTTGTGAGTGAGAACATGTGGAACCAGTTCTTTGTTTCTGTGATAGATTACTGAGTATTACAGACTCTAAATTCATTCAAGTTGCTGTGAAGTTCATAACTTTTTCCTTCTTTATGACTGCATAATATTCCCTCATGTATATGTACATTTCTCTCTTCTTTCTCTTTCTGTGGAAATTTTCTAAGCCAAACTGGGATTTTTAAAGAAGTTTTAATAAATTTTTTTCTTCAAGCTTGAAGTCATTAGGGAAATTTGGGTATTTTCCTGGAGTGCACTTAAACCTGAAATAACATTCCAAATCTACAACCATATAGTGAGAAAAAAGAGAGAATATGTTCAGCATGCAAAGTTGAAAGATAATTTAGAATCAGAGGGCACAATAGAAATAGGACAACAAAAAAGATAAAGGTATTGGATTGATTAGAATTGCTTTCTGAAGATGAAATGATATGAATTGCTTCTAGCACATCTTTTCAACATTGTAACATATGTCCAAAAGGGTAACAGTTTAATCTCCGTGAAGGGTGTATAAAGCATGTATAAAACTTTTCCATGCAGAATGTATAAAGCAGGAGCATTGCTACCACTGCAAAATGAGAAACTGTCACATAATTCACTTTCTTGAGTACATGAAAGAGTTGAGGTTACTGGGTACACAGGACAAAGCAGTATTGTTTCCAAATAGATATAAGCCCTTCCAAAGAGATCTGGAACACAAAAATGCATCCCCTGAGGCAGAGCAGTTTTGGTCAGGGATTGGGGATGGAGACTGGTGATAAAGGAGAGGGATGACTACAAAGTGGCAGAAAGGACTTTTTGGAGTGACAAAAATGTTCTGTATCTTGACTGTAGTGGAGATGATAATACTTTTTGCATTTGTCAGAAATCATTAAACTGTATATGTAGGAAGAGTGAGTTTTAGTTTACAGTTTGAAATTTTGAGTTTAAAAAGTTAATTAAAAATTATGATAATGTTAGCAACAAAGGATTGCTATCATACAATTTCAAATAAAGAAGTTTGAGTACATGCTTAATAAATATTTTTAAAAAGTTAATTCTCAGAAGTCTTTTACATATGTAAAGAGATTATAATATACATGTTTGATTAGGGATTTAGTTCACTAGGTATTTGTTGGACAGCTCATATTTATGCATCAGTTTATCATTTATTAAGTACTTTTAGTTCTCAATTAGTTGTACATCCAAAGTTAGAATATGATTAGAGAAGGAGACAAATATTATTTCTAACTTATAGATATGGAAACTGATGCTTTGGACATTAAATCTCTTGCTTAAAGACAGAGAGAAAACAAAGAATAGAAGTGATTTTAAAACACATGTCTTCTAAGACTAATGTAAAGGATTTTTAAGTTATCATTTCCAGAAACACATGTACAACTCTACACTTTCTACATGTAATAAAAACAAACATTTGATTAGAATTTACTCCACAAATATGTATATATCAGGTACTGTTAGAGACCCTGAAAACAAAACAGTTAATAAATTCCCTTCCTTTGTTTTAAGAAATAACTAAATTAACAATAAGGACTTCAGTGCATGAGCATGTTTTGCTTTGTTTATAATAATGACAATGACTAGTAATTATATGGTACTTACTTGGTGCCAACAAAATATTCTTCTAAACACTTTAGCTGTATTGGCTCCCTTAATCCTCACAGAAACTTTACAATATATGTACTGTTATTATGCACATTGTATAGCCGTGAAACAAACATCATAACACACTGTTTAAATAGACATAGAGTTGAGATTTCAACCCAGTAAATCTGCATCTGTTTTTGTCCTTAACTATTCCATTAAATGACATTCCAAATAATGGAGTTTCCTGTTAACCTCAGACAATATTAACTCTAGATCATTGAGAATCAAAGCAATGAAACTTGAGGCACCTTAAATATAGTGTTGGTTTCAGGGAAAGGTAAGACCTTAAGACCCAAAGAGTCTCTCAACTATATGATAAACTGAGGACTAAAAAATAGTCTTCATGGTATGAGAGGTAATATGGCATGTTGGAAAGGAAACAGTTTTGGATAACATATATCTACTTCTGGTTCTTGTGTATACCTATGGTTTCATAAGCTACTCTAATTGTGTAAGCTTTGATTTCTTCATTGCTAAAAGGAAATATCCATCTTTAAGAGTTAAGGATTAAACATATACCGGGGGTGTCCAGAAATATATACACATTTTAAGAGATGGTATGTATATATTACATTTAGTTTACCATAATCAGAAGTGTCTGGATGTTGATGGTAACCATTTCGAGTACCTCTTGTTATTGCAGAAGTCAAATGTGACTTGAATTTGCCTACAATGTTAATACAGTTTTTTTTCTTTTTTAAAATGTGTATATATTTTTTTACCACTCTTTGTATATTAAAGCGTTTAGTACAGTATCTGAAGCAAAGCCACTAATATCAATTTATTTCATTGATTCCTTAAGATATTTGTATTCATTATTAATCTTTAAAATGCCTATTCTTATCACATCACGTTATGACGTTTTAATGGAATAATAAAGTAGTGTTTTAAGTAGCTACTCACCATTGATTTAAAAAACAAAGGAAAATAAAACAAATATACCCACTGTAAAGTATGGAGAAAAAGAAATAGGAAGTCTCAGGCCTCAGTGAAGTGAAAAAGCTGTTCCGGTTTACTTATTCCTTTGTATTTCTTAGAATATACAGAACCTAAAATAGTTGAACCCATAGAAGTAGAGAGCAGAAAGATGGTTATCAGAAGCTAGGTAAGGAGCTGGGAAGAGAGAGAATGGAGAGTTTTTGGTCAAAGGATGCAATGTTTCAGATATAAAAAATAAGTTTTGAGATCTATTATGCAGCAGAATGACTATAGTCAATAACAATGTATATTTCAACATAAATATGAGTAAATTTCAAATATCTTACCATAAAAATGATAAGTAAATGAAGTGATAGCCATGTTAATTAGCCTGACTTAATCATTTTACGTTATACACATATCAGACCGTCATATTGTATCCCATAATTGTATGATTTATAAACTACAAATAACATTGTATTTTTAAAAACTGTAATGGCATGAACTGCCATAACACAATGCCATAGACTGTGTGACTTAAGCAACATCACTTTATTTCTCTCACTTCTACAGACTGAAAAGTCCAAAATCAAGATGCAAGCCAATTCAGTTCCTGGTGAGGGCTCTCTTTCTCGCTTGCAGATCTTGCTGTGTGCTCACATAACCTTTCTTTGATGCAAGCTCAAAAAGACATAGTGTGAGCTCTCTGTTTTCTCTTGTTACAAAGACACTAATCCTATCATGAAGACCCCTCCCTCATGACCTTATCTAACCCTCATTTTCTCCCAGAGGGCTTAGCTCTAATTATCTCTCAAAATACCATCACATTGGGAGTTCAAGTTTAAATATAAATGGGAGGGCAGAGGTGAGAACACAAACATTCAGTTCATAACAAAAACTAAAGGCCACATCTTTTCATTATTATTTATCTTGGTGATTTGGTTAAAACATATAGCTTTTGGCATAAATATTTCAGTTAATGAAGTATGACAGGACTTTTTGAAACCTGAAAGGAAAGTTTTAGTTCATCTAAATCCAAAAAGTGATTTATCCACCAAATTTACTTTTTAAGATAAATTTTATCCAAAAAAATATTTTTTATTAGTATGCATGATCACAATTAAAGTTCAGCTGACTCTCCAGAAGAATACTACTTGGTCTTGAGTATCACATCTATATGAATTTGAAGCTCATTATTCTCATTCATATATATGAATACGCATTTAAAACCTATATAAAAAACAAATACACATATAATCATTTGTTATAGAAAGATTGGTAAAGTATCTACATACTCTATTCACTTTAAGGAATAGACATCAAGCATCAGCAAACCTGTGAAATATGATTGCAAATGACCTCCATTGTCTTGCATGCTCATCAGGTTGTTCATTTTCCTTATTAGAGGTTTTATGTACATAAACTTGGGTAATATTTGCTTGTTTGTTTTATTAATGCTGAAAAAATAGCATGTGAACATGTTATTTTTCCTTTGCTTTTCCTAAAATATAACTGATGTGTGTTTAAGTCTGATATGGATATTGACAGCTGCTTATGGAAACAGCAGCTGTCAGTCAAAATAACAAACCAATAACCTGGAAACAAGAATGTCAATAAAAACACAATTGCAAATTTTGGTGGATTTTCACATAGGGCTTAGAATAAATTAAAATATAAGCATATTAACCAATTTAATTAAAAAAACCTATACCTCTCCAGAAAATATGAATTTTTTTCTTTTGAATTACTTTCCAATGACTGGAAAATATTTTATATATAGCCTGCATACAACAAGATTCCTTGGCTTAGAAAGTAGTTAATGTGGTACTTTTAAATAGATACAGTTGTTTATAGACGATGACCTTTCCCACTCATTGTGTTGAGAAAGAAACCAAAATGCAGCCAAAAGCTACTCAAAGGCCTTTGATAGAAGCCATCAGAGGAGCAAAGCCAGAGGTAGTTGGCCTGTGACCAGTTTTGGAGCCAATTTTACTACTGCATTAGAAAATATTTTTCGGAAGCCAGTGTTCATAGATGCAGATGCAGTAGTTGGAAACAATCCATGACACAATTTGATCAGTGAGTTAAAATTATTGCCAATTTCAAAATGCCTCCTCTCTCAAAAAGAGGTTGTTCAGTATTCGAGACAAGGCTACAGCTCATCCAGGAGAAAACTGAAGGGATTCACATTAAAAAGCTGCTGATGGGAAGGATTCCGAATGACCTTTAGAACAGCATAATTCTGTCAGGGCACTGAGTCATATTGTTTGATCATTTACAGTCTTAAAAAGATCAATGAGGAAAATCATATTCCATGAATTTCAAGTCTGAAATGTTTGATTAAAGTTGGCAACAGATATGAATAGACACTTCTCAAGAAAAGACATATGAGCAGCTAAGAGATACATGAAAAAATGTTCAACGTCACTAGGCATCAAGGAGATGCAAATTAAAACTACACCACTGAGATACCACCTAACTCCAGTCAGAATGGCCATCATCAATAACTCAAAAAATAACAGATGCTGGAGAAAGATGTGGCAAAAAGGGAACACTTCTGCAAAAAGGGAACACTTCTACACTATTAGTGGGAATGTAAACTAGTACAGCCTCTGCGGAAATCTGTATGGCAATCCCTAAAACTCCTAAAAATTGATCTTCCATATGATCCCGCAATCCCCCTACTGGGAATATACCCAGAAGAACAAAGGTCACTCTATAAAAAAGATACCTGCACACGTACATTTATCGCACCATTGTTCACAATAGCAAGAACATGGAACCAACCATGCTGCCCATCAAAAGAGGACTGGATTAAAAAAATGTGGTACATTACGCAATGGAATATTACGCAGCCATAAAGAAGAACAAAACCATGAACTTCACAGCAACCTGGATGGAAGTAGACTTTATAATACTGAGTGATCTCTCACAGAAACAAAGAGCTGAGTATCACATGTTCTCACTCATAAGTGGACCTTGAACAACTACCATATTACTGTAGGAAAGGGATTGAAAGTAGTGGGAAACTGTGGGGAGGATGGTAGTCGATATACACCTGGGGAGGGGGGCACACCTCATCAATAAAGGTGCTTGAACAATGAATATTTGTATACCTAACCCTGAATTGTACTCTACAATTTCAAAATAAAAATTAAAAAAAAAGAAATAAAAAAATAAAAATAAAAATCTGGTCATTACACATAAAGGCCAAATTTTCTCATAATGCAAAGTACTTCCTGGCACTACCCAAAGCCAGAAAAATCAGGTAACACAATGTAAAAGAGAACATAGCTTTAGACCAGAGAAGAATCTGTCCATGACTCTTGGGACCCCATAAAGAAAGCAGAAGACCCCCCCAAAAGGGTGAAGGGTTCCTTTATTCTGAATTCTTTATGAGGTTTGAGCCAAGAGAAGCTTTCTCTAGATCTTTTCATTTGATGCTGAAGATGGAAAAAGGAAAGGGAAATGGGATGGAATAAAAGTAAATGAAAGAAACATTTTTAAGAAAGGAAGAGAACAGAGAAACCAAAATATGAGTTTCTTTTTAAAAGATCTACTGTACAGGGTGGGATGGTCTCTGGTGCTCTTCTCAGAAGGAATCTAAAGCAAGCAGTTTTGAGCTTGATAGCTTGCAGGGGAAACAGTGATTTTTTTATTTTTTATTTTTTAACTTCGTGCTCAGCCATTTTGCACAGACAGAGAGAGTCCAGAAGCCTGGCTGGTAAGAAATTCTTACTCTCTTGCTGCCTTATCAAGTTCCTGGGATCCCCTTTGTGACTTTCAAAAAGAGCACTGCTCTTTTGGTGACACTGCTCACTGGGCCATAGCTGTGTGGGCCAAGCTGTGTTATAAGAGAAAATCACCTTTTTCTGTTTCATAGAATCTCAAGCAAAAAATCTCCTAATTTGCGAGACACAGACTAGTGGGCTGCAAGGGGGAACTGAATTAACATTTCCCATTCTGACTAGAACAGGATACACGTAAAAAAACACAGACATTAGTCACCCTGCTCAGCACCCAAGTATTGACCTAGCAAGGCTAAAACTTGCTCCCGTTGACCCTTGTTGTTTTGGGTCCACTCAAGGTGGGAAGGGATAACCTCTCACCAGAAGCTCAGTGGGTGATCTTTGGGCAAGTGGGAAAAGCAGTCACCTTGAGTCAGACCGGCTAAACTTCCATTAGGGCTCCCATTCAGGGCTCCCAAAATGTGACTGACCAGACAAACACACACAACAAACCAAAGGCAAACCAAAAGGCCTTCTAGAACTAAACTCCAAATCAAAAGACCAAAAGATCCCAAGAGTATTCTTCCAGACAAGCCCCCTCTTCTCTATCCAACTGAGGAGAAATCTCCCCACACCAATACTCTTCCTCTAATCTAGGGAGAGCCAACCAAGACTCGTGAAGGAACCACAATGCAACAAAGATTCCACCAAATTAGAAAGGAACAGATGCTGGTAGCACTTAGAATATTCACCAAAAGACATCCTCCAGTTCCAAAAACTGTTTCTTTGCTCTTCAGGCATATGGGTCAACTGTGCCCCACTAGCACCAGAGATGGCCCCCAGTCCAAGAGAACTGAGTGGCTGCTTGGGTTTACCTTCAGACCCATATAAGCATGAGGGGCTGTCAAGCTACAGACAAACACCCAGAAGATCAATCCTGGAAAAGTCCTCCAAATTTGTCTGTCTGGCTGGCTGGGTACTCTCTCCCATTGCACAGAGAGCCAATTCACTGAGGCAGCAGCCATTACAGTAAAGAAAGGGTTTAATTATCTAAAGGCATCCAAGCAGGAGACAGGAGATATTTCTCAAATCTGCTCCCTCTAAAATTTTTAAGCTTGGGTTTTTAAAGGTAATTTGGCAGGCAGGGGGCTAGAGATGGGCACTGCTTATTGTCTGGGATTAAGTCATAAGGGTGTTGAAACTGTGCACAGAGCTGTGGGGGATCAGGACTGATGGAGTCAGCTCCTTAGGTCATGAATCTGTGTGGGGGCAGTTGGTTCACCAAAATGCAAATTCTGAAAAATACCTCAAAGAGATTTGACAACAGCAACTGGAGACGTTACAATTCTTGTGATGCCCAGTGACCTGACTCCTGGGCAGTAGGTCATAGTACAGAAGCAAACTAGGGAACAATTGCTATCTACCAAGGCTGGTTACCATTTCCTTCTGCCTGTGGCTTTAGAGAGGTCGATCAAACTCCTGGACACCATCAGGGAGGTCTGCAGGACCTGTGGCTCATTGTTTAAGCTTTCCCCAGGAGTCAGGACATGAAATTAATCACTTATTAGTGACTGCTCTCTATGGAAGCGGCTATGTGTGAGCAATCATGCAAGCAAGAAGGCAAACTTAGAAACAGAACTTAGAAACCACAGATTTATTAATTTTTAACTTAGGTCCGTGACTTTGCAGGATTCAGGTCTTTTCCACAGCTTTTACTCTGTGGCCCTGTTTCATTTTATATAGGCTGCTTCATGTCCTTTTGCATCTCACTGTAAGCAGTTAAAAGTAGCTACACAGCAGCCTGGATGCTTTGCTGCTTAGATTTTTTTCCACCAGATATCTACTTCATCCTCTTACATTCTGCTTACCGTAAAGCCCTAGGTAGACACAATTTGGTCAAGGTCTCTGCCACTTTATAACAAGGATGGCCTTTACTTCAATTTCCAATACTTTGTTCCTCATTTCCTTCTGAGACCTCAGCAGATGGCCTTTATGTCTATGTCTCTACCAATATTCTGATCGGGAGCACTTCGGTAATCTCTAAGAATGCCAGACTTTTCCTACATTTCTCTTCTTTGGAACTCTCACCAAAATCACTGTTAACACTCTGTTTAGGACAATCGAGGTTTTTTCTACTTCACTTTTCAAGTTCTTCCATCCTCTACCCATTCTTCAGTTCCAAAGCCATGTCTATGCTTTCGGGTATTTGATATAGCAACAGTTCCACTCCTTGATACCAATTTTATATCTTAGGCCTTTTTCTGCTACTACAATAGACTGTCACAGACTGGGTAATTTATGAAGAAAAGAGATTTAGTTGGCTCGTGGTCTGGAGGCTGAGAAGTTCAAAAACGTGGTGCCGGCGTCTGGGAAGAGTTACCTTATGGTGGAAAGACATCATGTGGCAGTCACATGGCATCACTTAGCAAGTACTTGTGAAATAGAAAGAGCAAATGGGGGCACAACGTATCCTTTCATCAGGAGCCCACTCCTGTGATAACTAACCCACTCGTCTGATGGGGGAATTAATCCATGTGTGAGGGCACAGCCTTGTGACCTAATCACCCAAGGCCTCACTTCTTCATAATTGTTATAGAGCCAGTTACATTTCAATGTGAGTTTTGGCAAGGGCATTCAAGCCATGGCAGAGCCTTTGGGTGGCCATTCCTCCAGTGGCTCAAAAGAAATAAGGGCAAGGGCCAGAACTGGCTGGAGAATGTGTCCTCACCAACTGTCTTGTTAATCAGCCATGTGACCTTATTGACTTATAATTATCCCTAGCTATAAAATTTAGCAATTGGCACCAGTCCCCAACAGAAATGTTACCATTCTCTAATCTCAGAGACAAGAGGAATATATGTTTTAGTCATATAATATTTGTAAAGTAAGTGCTTTCATATTTATCCTTGAGATAGTCAAGAGCAAAGAGTTTTTAAGTAATTTTTTCTGTGAAATATATCATTCCTAAGGGTAGTGTCTGTTGATTGTATTCTTGAGAAATATTTACAGGGAAGCTGTGTTCCTTACTAGTGGTATCATTCAGCATTGGCCAGGCAACACTGAGTAAAGTTTACAAGAGTCATTAAAATTTAATATTGGATTGGTAAATTTTTCTACATAAAATAATTGTTAGAAGCTGTAATGGCTTTCAACATTGAAATAAAGCTCTTTAACTTTATCATGAAATATTTCAAACACAAAGAAAAAGGGAATAAAACAAATTGCATTTGCTTCAGATTTTTGAAATTATTATTTTAAGAAATCACTCACTACAGATACAGTTGAAGCTTTCTGTGTATAACTCTTCAATCCCACTCTCCATTATATATACACAGAGGTAACAACCACTGTACTGAATTTGATTTTTGTCATTCCTATGCATGTTTTAAACTGTTAAACCAAATACAGGGGATGCCAAAAATATGTACATGCATTTTAAATATGATGTTCATTCAAAAGATGGCGTTAATCAAATGAATGCTGGCATCACCATTCAACAGGCAGGAACAAAGAAAATGGTGGAAGCGCAGTTGAGAGAACATCACTATTACCATAATTTAATACAACTTCAAAAAGTAACATGTAGATAACATCACTTAAAATATGTATACTTTTTTGGCACCCCCATATGTATACATTTATAAAATAATACATTGTTTTGCATGTTTTAAAATCTTGTTATTATAATATATACATCCATATGTAATTTGGTTTTTTTTCCTTGACATTGTTTTTGAGACTTATCCACTTCAATACAGGAAACTAGTGATCACTAATTTTAAATAATGTGTGTTATTCTGTCGTGTGGAAATGTTATGTTATTTTAATCCATTCTCCTACTGATAAACATTTAGTTTGTTTCTACAGAGATTTTTGTATACATTACACTGTTGGTTGTACTATCTAAAGTGCATACGAATAAAGCTTTGCTTCAGAACACACCACATGGTGGTGTCCCCATGAGAAGCAGCTCAATTAAAAATTGATCCTTGCATTTGTTGAATTGTTTCTTGTGCCTTATAACTGGACAGGGGAACCAGATGTTTGCTGTAAGTGTCAGGTGCTTGAAAATGAGGATATAATTCGAAGAGACCAGTGCTTTCTGGAGGATGAATACTGATTCCTCTTTACCCTGAGACATCAAAATACATTATTGTAGACTCTGAATTTTAGATTTAGCTTCATAGAAAATGATTGCAGTGGAGTTCAGTAATTGGTTTCTGAATTGATAATATGATTTTACCATTGGTGAGCATGTATAGATAAAGCTCTGACTCATTTTTCTTTTTCTTGGGCTTGAAAAATATGAGATATTTGAACCCACATAAGATTTCCTAGCATAACACCAACCACAGCATAATTGATATAGAGCTCATACTTCAAATCACTGGTAATTTTCTCCACTTAAAGTGTCCAAATAATATGCAGCATATTTCAACATCAATCAAATGTCTCCTACCTGAACTTTGGTTTTAACAATCCCTGAAAGAGAATGTCTGTTCTGATGGGCGGTCCCACTCAAGGGTACTCAGTTTCAACTGCTCTGTAAGTCAACTGACTGTTTTTTGGAGCTGTCACATATTTTTCTTCATAATTCATATAGGTCAAGGAGACCTTGCTCTCGTGTATTCTTCATTCACATTGGATGACGTATCAGTCAGCTTAAACTAAGCCATTCTATGGTAATAACCCCCTAATCTAAATGACTTACAACAAAGCTTATTTCTCTTTATGCTGTTGTCAATCACAGCCATCATCAGCTTGGCTCCATAATTCTGGGACTCAGGTACAGGAGCGTCCCCTTTCTGGGACATGTCATTCTTGTTCCAAAAGGAAAACAGAGATGACAGAACCAAATGATCACTTTTAAAGTGACATATCACTTCTTCTCACATTTCATTGAACAAATCAAGGCCAGGCCTGTCATTCAAGGTGAGAAAGTTAAGTCATCCCAGTGGGAGGGACAAAAATATTTGTACAGTAATACAGTCTACCACAGAGGTTGTTTTCATTCTCAAGCAGGTATCCTTTTGACTAACTTTTGGACTGTCTACAAAATAAAAACTTTTTTTTTTAGATTTTGCTAATACACAATTAAAACTTTCTTATCTCTGGGATGAGTTTTAGTCTGTTTTTCTTTGGATCCACGAAAAATCTAAAATTACTTTGAAAAATTAATGAATATTTGGAGTCCCCATAAATATAAGGGTGGTCTAAGTATAAACAGTATTAACTTACAAACTCAACTAATTGAAATCTTTAACATATCACTCTGAATGGAGGAAAATAACTGACATCCTGTCCCATTTCAGTTGTCAGGAGACTCCCAAAAAGAACTTCCTATTGTTAGTATATTAAGCTAGACCATTCAAATATGTTGCTCCAATATGATGAAAATCTCTTGTCATTTTTGTATGATAAACAGAGGTTTAATAATAACACAATAAACAGAAGTTTAATTTCATTTGTATAGATGGCAAATGATATATTTTTAGATTTAATTGCTATGTATTACGGTATTTGTACATAACATGGACATTCAAGGGCCTGCTTTTTTTCCCCTAGAGATTCTTGTTTCTTTAGAATTTTTAAAAGTTATTTGTAAATAGCTGTTATCTTGGGTACTGAGTCCAGTTTTCCTTAGTCTGTCATGGCATCATCCCTCTTCTGTTTTAAGATACTTTGGAATTTATTGGTTTGTTATCTAAGAATGAAGTAAATTATTTCATTTTGGGGCACTAGATTTTCCTTAAATAATATTTGATGCTTAGATGGTTTAAAACAACACTGTTTGGCTATTAAATAATGGAGGTGATAACTGATCACATTGCACATCAAAATTTATTCATCCATAGGATGATGATAATAATAACTATAACACATAAGCATTCTATTGTCATCATTATTAGGGGCTTTGCACGTACTATTTCTTTCTTTCTCTCAACAACATTATGAGTAAAGTACCAATATTATCCCCATTTTACAGGTGAGAAATTTACCATACTTGCTTTAGTAAAGATCTATATTCAGCACTGGAAAAATAATTCATGTTTGGCAGGGCTTATCAGTGAGGTTAGGAAGTTGGTCAATTAAAGCAGGAAACCAACAGAAAAACGGGAAGTAGTAGCTGAAGCTTGTTTATATGTTTCCTGGACCTTATTCTCATCTCAAAATGAAAAATTTCAAACAAAAAAGGCTTAGGCAATTCTTACAGCTGTTAGTCAAAGGAGAATTACTTTCTGTCTAGGTCAATAATCTTTTAGTTTTTGTGAAGGCGAGATCTGGAATTTATATATATGTTATATTATGATCTTGAAACATTGGCCTTTTCGAATCTTCAAAAGAATATGAAAGCTCAGGAACAATTCTTCAAGTTATAATAGAAATGAAGTACATAAATTCCAATTTTTTTCTTTTGCTATTGATTACCTCACAATGACTATGGGACTAGAACTCATTGTAAGAGTTTGGCTAGCAGCAAAGAGGAAGTTTAAGAGTAGGTCTGAGGACCCAACCATATGTTAATCCAAAGAGCCTTTTTCTATTTGTAGATATTTTGGTTTCTACATATTATGTACATATGTATATAAAATGTTTCATATATGTTTTATATGATGATGATTCAGTTTAGCCTAATTGAAACTCTAATTCATTATCCCTAAGTTGTATAATAAAAACATCCCTAAAAATAATGTAAATTATATAAGATGAAGAAAATAATCAAATGAAAGTACTGAGTCACATTTTTATTCTATTTGTAATAGTTTCAATTTGCTGTCTATAGCCCTTTCATTGCATTTTCAAAGAAGGGGCTAAATTTCAGTGGATTCTTAGTTCTTCTAAATGCTACGAGTAGCATCTGTCCTTTCTCACTCATCCTCAGAGGTAGAAATTCTAGGCAATAAACTCCTATTAGTAGATTAGCTTTCTACATTTGTTAAGTATACCACAAAGCATTTAAACCTTTAAACATTGAAAATTTTCACTGGAAAATTAGAGAAATTATGAGAAAAGCTGTGAGGAAAGCAATAACTGGATTTGTCAGTAGCTTTGCGTGGTTGAGAAAAAGGAGCAGTTAAAATTAATAACTAGTTGTATCTAAGATACTGGGCAATATTAAGGTTTGCAAGTCATTGGCAAGTCACCTTTAGGCAGCGGTAGTATTTGTCACCTATTCTCCAAAACCTGATGTTCCTTTTCCTGAATATATCATTACTTTGATTCTTACAATATTTAGAAATAACATTAAGAAATAATAAAAGTCTCATAAAAAAGAAGTAATAAAATCCATGTAAATAATTTACAGTGGTCTTAGTTGCTTTTTTTTTTTTTTAAGAAAGGTGATTGTGTGCTTTACACATGATAACATTTTACATGTTCTTCTGGTTAAGGAAGAAAAAAACTTAAAACATAGGCTTTGACATGCCAAAGATCACATAACTTGTAGGCACAGTCAAGTTTCCTAATTACTAATCTATTGCAATATTTTAAGGTTCATTAGATTACTAAATCTGGTGATCAACTAATGACACACCTGGCATACACCCTTCTTATGTCATAAAAGTCATCTTCTTAATCTTTGTGGATCTATGCATTTACACCTAATGTTTCAGGAACATTGGAGTGGAATGTATATGTAGGCTCAGGGAATAACACAGAGTTGATCAAATTCTTAGCTCTTTTTCCCCAGGCCCAAAAGAATAAACGGATAAAGTGATGCTGTGCTGAAATGATGTAGAGAACCGTTAGTCAGTATTTCAATGCTTCTATTTAAAAACAGTGCAGCAGGTTTTAAAATAGACAAGCAGCTACAACTTTGCGTTCATGAAATCATTGCTGGTTCAAAAACATTTTTCAAGTGCCGAGATAAATTTTTAAAAAAATAATTTTAAAAAAGGCAAGCCGTCGTATTCTGAATTCTCTCCCTCTCTTCGCCCTCCCTCCCTCCCACCTCAACCCTCCAAATGGCTTAAGTCACATAGCTGAAAGGATTTTGCTCATTTTTTCCAAAACACTTCACATCTGGGTAGTAGCCAACCATGGAAAGTTTCAAGCAAATGTGACATTTGAGACAGGGATGAAGCTCGTCTGGGGGCTGTTGCGAGTCCGCAGCCCTCGGAGGACTCGACACATGCCAGGGCCACATAGATGCCCTGGCCACATAGCCTGGGGCCAGATGCAAGCTGGGGCGGCGTAGCTGGAGCTGGAGGCAAGCTGCAGGCCGGATGCAAGGTGGGGACCAGATGCATGCTTGAACCAGCCAAGCCCGACGGACCCACCGGACCGGACGCCAGCTCCGGCCAGGCCGGCTGATCTCACAGCCCCGGCTGCGGGGCTCTTGCTTATGCGTCCCTCCAACAGCTCGAGGCCTCAGAGCCCAGAAGGAGCCCACCGCTTCACACGTGCGATCCCCCAGAGTCCCCAGTACCCAACTAGGGGCAGCCTTGGGGTCAACGCGGCGTGGAGGAAGGAGCTACTCCGAAGACGGCCTGGCTCACCCGCCTCACACGTCAGTCTCACTTCTCTCCCCGCCCTCCACCGGTCCCCCGCCAGTCCCTCCGCGCACCCGAGAGGAATTTGACTGCCGCAATAGCCAATTAGGAGAGAGGTCGAGCGTCTGAGCCAATCGGAGCTGGCCGCGGGGGCGTGCCTCCGGCCTCCCCCCGCCCCTTGGCGGGCCGAGCGCAGAATGTCTCCAGCCCTCCCTTGCGCTTTCGCCTCAGTGCGGAGCCTTCGGCGGGGTGCGGAGGGCTGGTCGCTGGGCGTCGGGCAGCGGCAGCAGCCGGAGCGGAACCACACCCACGTCGCTGCCCTTTCCTCTTCGTCATCTCTCCGCCCCGCCGCGGCCCGCGTTCCCCGAGGAGAGCGGCTGCCCACGCCGTAGCATCCTCTCTGTTGAGCGGGCGCTGACGGGCCGGCGGCATGATGCGGCTGCGGGGCTCTGCGGCGCTGCGGGAGCTGCTCCTGCGCTCGCCTGCCGCCGTCGGCGCGGCGTTGAGGCGCGCGCAGCCTCTGGCCGCCCCGGGCCGGCGTCCCCTGGCCAGCCTGGGTCGGCGTCCCCGGGGCGGGGGCCAGGCGGCGGCCGCGCGGCTGCCCCCGTGGTGGGGCGGCGGCGGCCGGCCGGCGGGGCCCCTGGCGCGGGGCCTGTCCAGCTCGCCCTCGGAGATCCTGCAGGAGCTGGGCAAGGGGGGCGCGCAGCCGCAGCCCGGGGCGGCGGCTCCCGCGGCCACGCCGGCGCCCGGCCCCAAGGACGGCCCCGCGGAGACCGACGCGCTCGGGAACAGCGAGGGCAAGGAGCTGGCGGCCGCGGGCGAGAAGTGAGTGTCCCCGCAGGGCACGGGGGTTCTCGTCGCGCTCGGGCCGGGCTCGGGGAACCCGCGGTGGGGCGGCAGGGGCCGAGGTTCTAGCAGAGAGAAAGAAAGGGATGCCGGGCGGCCTGCGCCTTCTGCGCCATGTGATTAGGCCCGGCCCCGCCCCGCCCGCTCGCCCGCCCGCGCGCGCCCCTCCGCCTGGCCCCGCTTTCGGGTCGCCGGGGGGGCCGCGGCGGGGCCCGAGGGGCTTGTGAGGCCACTTCCCCGGCCCCGGGAGGCCGCAGCCCGGCCGCGGAGCTGAGCACGCGGCCGCAGCGCCCGGCCCTTCTGGGTGATGCCACCCGCATCCCCAACAGGGTGACATTTAGGGGTCGGGCGCTGAGCAGGGCCCATGCCTTCCTGGCTCTTCGCCTTTCCAGGCTCGAGTTTCCACCGTGCCTGCCCTCCCTCGGTGTCTGCCATCATCCCGTGGGTAGCTAGAAGTGGCAGAGTGGCGACTTCAGGCGTGCGAGGAGCACCGGAAGTAGTGTTTCAGAAGTGAGATTAGGAGGAGTAGGGTTGTGTGGCTGAGGAGATGGGGCACGCAGGACGGACCACCTGTTGGCTCTGGAGACCAGCTTTGGCCTGTCTGATGTCTCCCATAGATGGACACATTTTTGAAAATAAAAGCCGAACAGCCAAGGTGAAATGTGACATAGAACACTAACTCAGTGAAAAATCGGAATTAGGTAGGGTTTGTGACTTAATGGTGATAGGATGTTGACTCATCCTGAGTGTGTATAGATAGCACTGTCGTCTTAAAGCAAAATAGGTTTTTCTTAAACAATATGCGAAGCAGTTGCCTGAATATTTTGGTCTTGTGTAATGTAAATAGACAAACGTTTTTCCCAACGTTGGCAGAAATTTACCTTCCTGCTTTCATTATACCCTATTCTTTTTCTGACTTTGTACAATGACGCCTTGTGGCCTGTTTTGCCTTCCGTTTGCCCCTGTTGCCATTTCCAGCTCTAGAATTCCTTAAGTCAAACTGAAAGTGTGATTCTCACAATTTTAGTCTCAGGCCTGCTTGATGTTTCCTGTAAATGAAATTGGGGCCATCTTCTAAGTTAAAGTTATTTTCCCAGACTGAAAAAGGTTATTTAAAAACCATCAGTTGATGATGGGCAACATTTGTGGTATTTTGTGTTGATGGTTTTGTGCCACAGAATAGTCCATGACAGTGGGCACGTTATTTAATATCTTGGATTAGATAACTTAAATCCCTTCAACTTCTAAGAAGGTAGATGCTTGTTCAATTTGGACCACTCTCTGATGTTCTAGGGACTAGAGTTATTGCTCAGTCTCATCTAAGACTCGCTTTTACTTTACCATCATTTGGTTTGCCAGGCATGTAATAAGGGTTTACATACCTATGCCCTGAGTCACAGAATTGCAGAATGCAGTCACTACCATTTCAAAGTTATCGGTAAAGGCTGCAGGATGGGGACTGCTTTCTAGTGAAAGTATGTCTTCAGGTCTGTCTCTCTGCAGTGACTTTAGCGCCCCTCTTTTTTACCTCTTTCATCAAATAGGAAATGGAGCTTCTTTTGTGATTTACTTGTTGCCCAGAGGTTTCTGGCTTCATTGCCTTTTTAATAAAAAAATCATCTCTTAGCAATGGCCTCAGGGTTGTGTCAGGAAAGCATCTTAATTTGTCAAAGTCTCTATTTCCTGAATGAGCTGGTTTCCAAATGTAGCTTTCCTCCTTTGGCTCCTTCCATTTCGCTTTTATGTGACAAACATTTCTGTTATCCTGGGAGATAAGCTTCCAGTTGATCCTGTTATCCTTTCTAATGCTCAGCCTCCAAAGCAGAGGTCAGCCCTCAATCAGCTGTCCACCTGTACTCAGGGCTCTGCCAGATTTTTAGAGAGATTATGAAGAGAAATAGCCATGAGAAAATTAAATGAGTTAATATTTTTGTAAGAGGCCTAGAACAATCTTTGGCATGTGTTAACTGCTTCATAACTGTTTATTAAATACGTGAGAATGAAATTGCTTCTTTATTGTAAAGCCTTGTAAGTTCACTGGCCTTTGAATTTTAGGCTTGCACAGGAGAAGTTTTTTATTTTTTGTTTTGCTTTTCAGAAAAAAGTTTCTCTTGAGAAATTGGTATACATCTGTTCTATATGAAACTATGTGATTTGCATTGCTTGCCTTTTTGCCCTGCTGGGAAAAATAAGGTCAGAGTGAATTTAATGTTAACCACAGCAATTTCGTTAGTTCACATGGCTGGGATCTTTGCTTTTCTTCCTTTCCTTGGTTCTGACTTTATATTTTTACTGACTGTATATCCTGGAAGGAGGGGGGGATATAAGCAAGTTATAGCCATTTACCTTTTTTCTGCAGCCTCTTTGAACCAGTGCCACCCTAGAGTGTACTGTCTCCATCACACCACTTTAGTGCGGGCTAGGTTAAGAGTCTACAGCTAACATCGTCATACCATCATATAGGAAAATGTATTGATCTCTGTTCAGTTTTCCCTGTAGTGAATGGTCTTATTAATTTTGTGACCCTTCATGTCATCATTTTGAAAACCACCTCTGCTTGGCTCTCTTCCTTTTTTAAATTGCTCTGTCTGCTTTCCTGGTTCTTTTTGAATGTCATCATTGGCCAGGCGGGAAGATGTCTCTCCTGTTTCCCGCTTATTTACCTGCTCACCAGCACATCCCTTCCTTCAGCTTTGACTCTCATCTTTGTGTAGGTCATGCGTCATTTCTTAATCTAAGCACTGTTCTCACGCTTGTCCCCACGTATCAGATGGCTTCAGTTTTAAAATCTGTACCCTCATATCCATTCTTTTCTCTAACCTATTTTACATATTGTTATGAGATTAATTTTAGAGTTTAAACTTGAAAATATCACTCTTCTTCCAGAAAACCAGCACGAACTGAAATGAGCATTATATCAAAGTCACACACTGTGTTAGGGTTTATGCCAATGCTTTCCCACGGGGACATTTTTTATCATACATGTCTTGCTTAATTTCTGCAGAGCCCAGAAGTGTATGTTCTATCTTGGTGAGGGGTTCCTAGGACGGGTCGGAGGATGGAGTTGAAGGGGCATTATTAAGGTTTTTTATTTTTATTTAGAAAGAGAAATACCAGCATGTGTCTGCTCTTTAGAAAATAGATCATTCATACAGGTTACAAAATTCAAAGTATTCTATTAAAGCAACAACAAGATCACCTTTCCCCTATCAGATTGGCCGATGTTAAATCAAGTGTTCCAAAAAGTGTGGGAAATAGGAACCTCTTGCATTGCTGGTGGAAGCATAAATTAGTTTTAACTATTTTCGAGGACAGTTTGGTTGCGTCTGCTAAAAACTGTATAACCCAATGCAGTAGATGTATATTTGTACATCTACATTTGTACATCTACATGAAGCCATGGCATCTAAAAATGTTTTTAGTTATACACGTAAACATAACTTAAAATCTGTTTACAAATTGTAAGCAAAAGTGATTTCGGTTATCTTCAGATAGTATGGTTTTATGTTTTCGTAGTTCATATTCTTAATAAATGGATGGTGAAGAGCAAAGTATTGGATTGTTTACTAAATTAAATTTCAAAGCAAGATTAAATACTTACACATTTCAACTTTAAATTGGGCAGATTGAGCAATGCCAATAAAAGTCAGTATTTGGCAGATATACATATTTTGGAACTGAAAGACGGCATCACTGTTAAAATTGGTGGCCAGTGCTTTTATGATTCTTCAGTATTGCATTTGCTTTTAATTTTAAAAGTTAACATATTTACAGTTCACTTGAACTAAAATCAAGATTGAAAGTATGTTTCGTTTTTTTTCTTTGGGCATCCCCGTCAACCCCTCAGTTATTTTATTTGTGATTTCTTCAATATTAAACATTTTTTCTAGATCATAGTTATTAGTTTTAGTTTTAATAGCAAGTGAAAAGGTGGCACTAATTATGTATCATAACGTTTTTTGTGGCCTAATGTTTATATTAAACCACGTGCAACCATTAGCCATTGATAAGCTTGTCCCTGATCTATAATTAACAAACTGAATGCTACCAATTTTGTTAGTATTTGGATGAAGTTCACTGAAAGAGCCATCATTAGATTCTGAGGTTTAGCCTCCTTGAGTTTTAGGTTCTTGTTTCCAGACTTGACTTTTTTACAGAGAACTCCATCTACCTTAAAACCAGCTGATTTCATGGCGAACTCAGTCTTTTGTATGAGGCAATATGTAGGCCCAAAAAAGGGAAGAGCACTGTTTTAGTCTGAAGAAAGTAAATGTCACCTTGAAGAGGAATTTGCTAAAGATATTTGCAGCTTTTTTTGAGTTTAAAAAATTCTTTAAAAGAGGTTAGTAAAAGGCTGGACTACTTCCTTTTTGTGAAGAAAAATTACGACTGTAGGAACTGAAAGTCTAACTGTAGAATCTGCATTCTTTAAGGAGCTCAATCACATTAAGTCCCATATGAACTAAGTTTATGTTTTATAATTACCTGTCTGTGCCCTTTAACCTTCAAGTCATTTGCTAGTAAGAGAAGTGCTTAAGAAAGCTGAGTAAACGGATATATTTATAAAAATAGTTACTAATTATTCATATCTCTTAGTGAGGTACCCAGCTTTCAGGTAGAGACACTGATACTACAGTTTTACCCTGGAATCTACTCAGGTATGAAATTGCTTTGGTTGTGAAACACATGCATGTGACTGATCACTGCATTTGGTTTTCTGACCATCTAAAACGTGGAAGAAGCAAAATGCTAATGTGCCTTAGCTTCCTTTGGGAAGTGTCCTTTGCTTGGCATTTAACATTCATTATTGCCTACTGATTTCTAAAGAAAGGCTGGGCTTGGTGATAATCCCAGCTCTTTGGGAGGCGGAGGCTAGTGGATTGCCGGAGTCCGCGGGTTGAAGACCAGCCTGGGGAATTTAGCAAGACCTCATCTCTACAATAAATAAAAATTTAGCTGGACGTGGTAGTGTGTGCCTGTAGTTCCAGCTACTTGGAAGGCTGAGGCAGAAGGATTGCCAGAGCCCAGCAGGTCGACGCTGGGGTGACCGTGAGCATGCCTCTGTACTCCAGCCTGGGCAACGGAGTGAGACTCCAAATCAAAAAGAAAAAGAAAAAAAGAAACGTTTGTAGTAAAAGCATTACTTTCAAAAACATAGAACTGTTGATGTTACATAATGTATACAATGTTAATAGATCCCAGGATTCAGAAATATATTTTTGCCTATTAATTTCTGGTATAGGCTCCTACAGAAGATTTTAAAATTCTCATCTTGATGAGGATATTTTGAGTGACATGGCACTTCCTTTGATTTTTGGTGGGAGTACAGACTTTCTGAAGAGCCATTTTTAAACTATCTGAAGAACTTATAAAATATCTATACCTTTTTAGGAATCTAAATTAACAAAATAAGCTGATGTGTAGAAACATTTATTTCCTGATATTTTAGGTATAGTGTTGTGCATATTGGAGAAACTTGTGTTCAACATTAATAGGATGGCTAAGTAAATTATGTTTTATCCAGATGAGAGTCTGTTATTTAATCGTTTGAAATGTATACAGATACTTTTTAGGGATACAAGAGAATGTAATGTTAGTCCACAAGTTAGAATATAGTTTTCTAGGCAGTATGATCTCAAATGATCTTAAGTTTTTTAAAAAGCTCAGAAAAAGCAATAGAAGGAAACAAGCCAAAATGACATTAGCAGTTGTGGTGAGGATAGCATTGTAGCAATTGTGGTGAAGATTGCAATGAGGATGGGCATTGTTTTCCTCCCCTTTATAGTTACTTTTAAGGTTCCACATTATGAGTGGGAAACTTCTAAAATCAGAGGAACCACATCTGTTAAATTTTTAACTTATAAATCCCCACTCTGACGCCTAGTCTGCTACCTTAATAAGCTGTTTCTGGTGTATGAGAATAATGAGCACCATCACAGAGGAAAAGATTATGAAAAAAGCGGGGCATGGTGGCTCACGCCTGTAACCTCAGTACTTTGGGAGGCTGAGGCAGGAGGATCACTTTAGGGTAGGAGTTCAAGATCAGCCCTGGCAACCTAGTACGACCTCATCTCTGCAAAAAATAAAAAAATTAGCTGAGCATGGTGGTGCACACCTGTAGTCCTAGCTACTTGGGAGGTTGAGTTGGGAGGATTACCTGAGCTCAAGAATTCAAAGCTGTGGTGAACTGGTGATTTTCCACTGCATTCCAGTGATTGTTTCACCGCACTCCAGTCTGGGTGACAGAGTGACAAGCCTACTTAAAAAAAAAAAAAAAAAGATTCTGAGTGGATTTGTATATCTTCTGTTTATCAGCATTGTCTAACCATATGCACTGTTATTCTCAAACATCAAACTTTTAAAATTTTAAACTATTCTTGTTTAAATTTCCTTAGATATGATTGTATATTTCTCTACCATATCAAACTATTATAATGAACAGAGCTTAACATTCCTTGTTATAAGGAAGCATTTTTATATACTGTACTGTAGTACAGTGGTACTCTATAAAGTGCTGGCAAACTTTTTCTCTGAAAGGCCAAATAATATTTTCAGCTTGGGGTTCTCTGGTCTCTGTTTCAACTACTCAGGTCAGCTGTGGTAGCAAAACAGCCACAGACTATAGGTAAATGAGTGAGTGTGGCTGTTCTCCAATAAAATTATAAAAAGGCATGGCCCCTGCTGTCATTTGCCTACAGTTTTTTCATAACGTGATTGGTTCTGCTTTAGCCAGCACCCTTAATAATAAGCTTGTTCTTATGTGAATTATCTTGTATCAGTTGCTACATCTGGTTCCTGTCTTACATGTCTCCAGTAGTCCTCCTTTACTCTCACCTTTTGTATCTAGGTCCACTTAACTTCTTTAAAAAAAAATTGTGGTAAAATACATATAACATAAAATTTACTGTCTTAACCATTTTTCAGTATACATTTCAATGGCATTAAAAACTTCCCTTAGTTTTTGTATTAAGAATCCTGATGGGCTGGGCACTCAAGCCTGTAATCCCAGCACTTTGGGAGGTCGAGGTGAGAGGATTGCCTGAGCCTGCAGGTTTGAGACCAGCTCAGGCAACTTGGCAAGACCTCATCTCTACAATAAATTAAAAATTAGCCGGGCGCGGTAAGTGCACACCTATAGTTCCAGCTACTTGGAAGGCTGAGGCAAAAGGATCACGTGAGCTCAGCAGGTCAAGGCTGTGGTGGCCGTGAGCGTGCCACTGCACTCTATCTTGGTCGATGGAGTGAGACTCCAACTCAAAAAAACAAAAAAAGAATACTGATGAATAAGCTTTTGTGTCAAATAAAGGTATGTAGGTCCTGAGTGAGTCATTTTTATGACTTCACTTTAGTGTAGAGATTTAGGAGGACATCTGCTTTTAGCATCTCAAAACCTGAAAGTTAGACTTGGAAGTGACTTTAACCCTTTGCACTCAGAGACATCTTGCAGATCACTTACCAGTAACTTGACTGCACTTTTTTACAAAATAGTGAAAAATGTATAATAGTGAAAAGTATAGCATTGGAACCAATTCTTTTATTGATATTTGACTTATAATGGAATTTTGGACATTGAGGAACTTGTTCATGACAAAAATATCAAAATTTTATATTTTTGTCTAACATGGTAACGTGTGAAACAGTCACCGACATGCATTGCATGTTGTGCAATAGTAATTGGTTTGACGTCTTCCTCCTGGTGTTTTTCTATTTGAGCAGACAATGCAGTCTCGTTTTCTTCCTTCCACATTGATCGTACATAATTGATTGTCCAAGCTGTGCACCACTGTGAAAACACTTCACACATTCTCTTTCTATGTAATGCCAGCTGATTTTTTTGTGTATCTCAGCATATATTCCATCTTTTTTTAAAAAATTAAAATTTTTATGTTATTTTATTATAGAGATATGGAGTACAAGTCAGGATTAGCTACACAAGTAGGCTGCTTGCAGGTGAAGTTTGGGCCTCCAACTGATCCTCACTTTCACTGGTTTAGGGCCAGATATGCTTTGTATTGTTGTGTGCCCTCCTCCTCCAGCAGATTCCAGTAACTGCTGATTCCCCCCCTTGAACTGATGTGATCAATGTTCAGGTCCCACTTGTGAATGAGAACATGCAGCATATTGCATCTCTTTATTTGTTTTTTTGTGCAGTTTGAATGGAGTACTTCAAGGAAACATACATTTTTAAAAACTGCACTCCAGTCTGGGCAACAGAGTGAGACTCGAACTCAAAAAAAAAAAAAAAAAAATTTGCTCTGGCATAAGTTTATGCTGTATAATTACCAGCAATCTCTTTATGTCCCCGGAGAGGACATCCGAGTGGTTTGCTAGATTTACAATGTCCCACTCGAGGGCAAAGGGTTAAAGAACATTTAACTCCTCCACCTCATTTTATGTGTTTTATAAGCTGCGTGTAGATAAGTGACCTTTTTTTTTTTAAAGTTTTTTCATCTGATACCAGCAGATTCATAAACCCTTTGTTGAACTACCTTTTTAGGTTCCAGATAGAATGAGACCTTCCTTACAAACCCATCTCCCCATCTGCTGTCTTCTCTTCTGTTACGTTATCTTCTGGTTGTTGTTCATCTCTACTTGAACACTTCCTTGATGGAGTCTTTCCCTTAGAAGGCTGCCCATTCCATTTTCAGAGTGGCTTCGTTTTTCCTTACATGTAGCTGAAGTCTGCTTTATTAACTTCCACCTATATGTTGTAGTTGCTCTGAGCAAGTCGTCTGTAGTGGTATCAAAATGACTGATTGTATATCCAACTTGGCTTAAGGAATGTGTTATTGGAAAGACCAACAAGATCTGGACATTATGGACTTAATCTGCCCAAGACCTGATCTTCCCACCTAAGACAGGTAGACTGCCCCTTGGGTTCAACTAATAAAGCTCTGCACGTATGGACAAATTACCATCAGCTGTAGTGACATGTTTCTCACATAAAGCTGACTTTTGTGCTTTTTACTTTGGCTTCCTCTTGAATAAATATTTCCAATAAAGTCCAGTCAAAACAGTAGCCCAAATTTCCTAACGTGTCATCCCTGCTTTGAAAGCATACAGTTTTAACAAGGCAGAACAACAATTCAATCATCTAGCATAAGTCTCCTGTTAGCATTTTGGCTAGAAATTTTTCAATAGGTAAGGAGCCTCATCTTTCATTATTCCTTCATAACTCCAGGTATTCCTTCTAAAATGGAATGCTGATGACTGGCACATGGTGTGGCAGAGTGGGAAGAGTCTGGGATGAAGGAACAAAGGACCAGCTTTGTAGGACTAATTCTGGTCCAGCCACTTAAGGAGTTGTGTGACACTGGGCATTTTGCTTGACTTTGAGACTTTTTATCTGTAAAGAAAAAAAAGTAATGGCCCTTTTTATCAGTGAAACTTTAAAAGATATAAGTTATTTTTAATTTCCACTGGTAATTAGCCTAGGGGTAATTGTAAAAATCACTTGGATGATAAACAGAATTGATATCGTCACTTTGTCAGATTTAGATTCATTCTGATGTACTCATGGTATTGTATTGTCAACCACTACCAGTTCAGTTTTCAGCTTGACAGGCCCAATCTGCTAATTTGCTGGTGTTGATGGAATTTGCTGTTGATCAGATCACTGTACATTCAAAATGATACATTGATTTAAAAGCAACCCAATTATCTCCCTGTGGATCATTTTGTATTTTGTTTGTAGGCCTGTTGAAAAAAATAGTTTCTGATTATCTCATAGGTTAACCTACTATGAGGTTTATAGTTTGGAGCAGTCAGGTGATATGGAGTGCTATTTAACAAAATAAGACTACAGTTGGTTTCCATTTTTTTCTCTGTTCATTTTATAGTCTTTAGTAAAGGTTTGCTTTTTCATTTTTCTTCTTTCATTTGATAGAGTTTTTTACTTACAAGATTTTGAAGTGATGAAGGTAAGGTTGCAGTATTGCTCCTAATTAGAAATTAGAAGCTTTCTTGACTTTTCCTACACATAAGGCAAAATTAATAGCTTCATCTGCACTTCCTAACTTTCTTTACAAGTTAACTTTTTTTTACAAGTACCATTGTACTTGCCACATGGCTGTAGTCTTTTCTCTCCTGACTGCAGCCTTAGTGTAGTCATCTTTATCTCCATGCTTGGAGTACAAGAAAAGTACAAGTCTTGGTGATACCCATGAGTGAGCGCTGAAGAGTATGGGGAATCTGCTTGGGCAGAGGCCTGTGAAACAATTGGAATGGTCACTTGTGCCTTAAAGGTTTAGGGACAGGAAAGTTATAAGCGGGAGAAATGATAGGTTAAAAAAAATACAAGTTGCATAGCAGGACTGACTTACTGATCATGCATCTAGTTAATTACATTGGGAATTGTAAGGGATGAGTTAGGAATAGATGGTGTAAAGCCAATTTGTAGAGAACTGAACAGCAGATTAAGGAGTATGAATTGTCTTTGGTGTGGAGAAACGGATTGATCAGTAGAGTAAGCAAAGGCGGTCCCTCTTCATGTTGCAGAAGTTGGCCCCGAGTTTAAACTTTATGTATTTTTTTGGAGGGTAGTCTCCTCAGGTTTATTTATGTAAATCTCTTTCAACCCTGAAAATTGGGTATTTACATAATAACTTACAGGCAGAAACAGGCACCTTAATTCTTGCATCTTGTGCTCCAGCTGTTTGCTGTTTTTTGTAAACATCCAGTGATTGCTTACTTTCATCCCTTGGGTCTGTTTGCCAGGTCTCCCTTCTCTTGCCATGTTCCCAGCTCTACCCGTCATCCAAATTTAACTCAAATCCACCTCCTCTAAAAAACTTTACCTGATCAGTCCATGGTGAAGTGATTTTCCAGTGACTGGGTCCCATAGCTCCTTTCTTGTAATTCTTCATCATGTACATATCTTCTATTTCTTCTTCTAGACTGTAAACAATGCCCAACATGATGCTGTGCATGTCAAAGTTAAATACATGGGATTTTTCTTCTTTTTCATTTAAAAATTATTTTTTTAGGCAGTTATTTTGTGAGGCTAAAGTAGGGGAAGGAATGGGTAAAAGAAGGAACAATATGATGGCAAAAGGAAATGCGAGAGAGTAAAAGTTGGAGAAGGAATAAAAAGATGGAAACAAGGGTGTATCTTTGGATTATCATCTATGCATGTCCTCTTTTAGTTGGAGAATATCATAACCAACTTATGTTTTTCCTCCAGGGACTTTAAAGGACTCAACTTGAGTTTATCAATAATTGTTGATGATAAGATTTGAAAGCCTGCTATAATCTATTTTTTTGTCATTAAAACTTAAATACTTCTCAAAGATTTCCTAGTTACTATATAGTTACTGGAAATTATAGTTTTTAGCTTTTGAATTTTAATACTAAAATACATTATTGCGAGAGAGTACCATAAAAACATTACATTTGGGGAGAGGAAAAGGGGCTTAGGCATGAAAGCTCTTTGGAGTAATTTCCACCCTTTTGAAAATTTGGGGAGAATATTTGTGTTTCAACTAGACTGTTGAAGTGAATTCATTCTCATATCAGAGTCTGAGCTTTTAAGTGCTGAGATAGCTAATAATTTCTTTTTATTAGGTAGTACTTTTTATTAATTTTGACAATATATTTTGTGAGCTTATTTTTTAGGAATGGCTTAAATTCTTTCTCCTATGGATAAAATTGGTTTCTTTTTTAAAAGCAAGTAAATGTTTACCTTTTTTGCTAGCCATGGCAATAACAGTCATTTTAATTTTTTTGCACTGTGTACCATAAGCTAAAGCAGTGTATATTTTATGTTATTTACATAGCTTTTAGACAGAGCAAATACCATTTACTCGTGTGACAAATACATATAAAGCTTATTCTGCAGTTTTTTAAAGTGATAAACTACCTCTATCTGAGGTTTGTCTGACAAACCATTTTCTGTAAATAATTGGTATGTTATAATCCACTGATTTTTTTGACAGCTGATTAAATTTTTCTTTAAAAATTAGATCATACGTATGTATTGTTGAATTTTGTTTAATGGTGTTAAATCAGCATAAGACCTAGGCAACTTGTTTGCACCTTATAAAGGTAATGTAAGCTGCTAAGTTAGAAAGCCAGTATAATGTAGTGGTAAATAGTTTGGATTCAGAGAAACAGGTCTAAATCCATCTTTGTCACTGTGTAACCTTGGGAAGTTTCTTAACCTCTCTGAGCCTCATCTGTGAAATGGGGATAGAGTTACTCATTATTTTCAACAAATAATAAACTTGTTGAGCTTCTACTCTGTACCAGAAATTATTCTGTATTTTAGATAACAATCGTACCTCTGCCGTGAGATCACTGGAGGATTAAATTAGAATGCATGTAAAACACTTGGCCACAGTGTCTACAACACAAGTGATAAGTAGTTTTAGCTGTTACCAAAACATCCCAAATACATTTTTAAAAGTTGTCTAAGAGCAAAAATACTTTAGGGAATCATTTTATATCTAGGATATGTCATTAAATTTTTAAAAATAATAATGGTATGTGTATTTAAAAGCATTGGTTGACATTCATGTATTTTAAGGTTTACTTTAAAAACTTAAAAGTTGCTATGACAGTTTTGAAGATAAATACAAATGATATTAATGCCAATATTAATGTTTCTTTTGGAGATATTTTCTGTGTGTCTGTATAAATGTATATGCCTTGTGAACCAACTCTATATTCCATTGCCTTTTAAGCAATTATACTGGGAAATAATTAATTTCATGTGGTTTATTATAGTATGGAGCTATTATATAATCTTTGGGCAATCCAGGAAATATTTAGACATCTAGAAAAGCTCTTTTCAAGAGTGTAAAATACAATTTTAAACAGACTTAACCTGTGGGTTTTTCTTAATAATATATATATAATTTTTCTATCAAAGTTGCTATTGTGCCTATGACTAGTCCAGAATTGACTTTGTTCAGTTTTAAGTTTAATTTAAGAAAATGATTATTCCTTTTTTGCTGTCTCATTTCTCTCTTGCTGTCTTGAAATTCAGGTTAAGTTTTTTCCTAAATATCTTAGACACACACATGTATGTATGTATATATTTCTCCCTGCTATTTTAATAAATAGTGATAGGTGTGGAGGGATTGGTCTGTCTTAGACTTGTAATCCTTATGACATCACTATCATATGTTATAAGTCATCACAGTCATATTTTAGAATATGAAATGTGTATTTTTTACTTGCAGAGCTGCAAAGAATAAGACATTTAATAGGTTCATTATAGTTCATTCGTTTACTTGAAAACTTTTCTGTGAATAGGAAAAAATTCCTTTCTTGATCAGTAGGTTGATTAATCATAGCAACTTCTTGTAGTAGTTTAGTTAATTAAGATTTTAATGCATTTTTTGTAGTAAGATTTTTGTTATAGTAGTCTTTATGATTTGTAGAATTGTTGCTCTGTCTGTGCAGGGAGATTGGTTCCAGGACCCCCACAGCTCAAGTCCCTGATATAAAATGTCATAATACCTGCATTTAACCCATGTATATCCTCTTATATCCTTTAAGTAATACTGAATACAAAATAAATGCTATGTAAATAATTATATTTTCTTTTTTGTTTGTATTTTTTATTTATTTTTTAAAGAATATTTTCAATCTGGTTGGTTCTGTAGAAATGGAGGGCTGACTGGAATATGTAAACCCAGCTCACTGTAGAAATAATAACAACTACCAGCAGTTGAATACTTACTCTGCCAGGCAGTGTTCTAAAGATATCGAATGTACCAAGTCAACTGATCCTCACAACAACCTTGTGAGGTAGGCACTATCATCCCCTTTCTCGAATGAGGAAACTGGATCGCAGAAAGGTTAATCAGTTTACCCAAGGTTATGCAGCTAGGGTTACAGCTAGGATTCACGAACTTGTGCACTTGATCTTAACTACTGTCCAGTAGTTAATTGTTGTCTCTCCCAGATTTTACAAGTAGGTTAAGTATTTGAATGATAATAATAATTTTATCAGAGACAGACACATCCTTTTAAAAAACAAAAACAACCAAAGTGTTAACTCTTACCTGAACATTTTCTGAGCTTTATAATTAGTATTGGGTGATTGTACTGGGCTATGTAGGAAGGCATCACCATAACATGACTAGGCATTAGTGCAACTAAAGTTGGCAATCAGAATTTCAAATCTTGAGACTAAAAAATAGCTAGGTATTAATGAGTCATTTTTTAACTTGTTTTTCAGCGTGGTTTGTAGTGGTAGTAATTTGATTTTGATAAATCAGCATTTTTACTGTAGTCTTAATGGGTATATCAGCTCAACTGTAACTTACTTAAAATCCCTTAGAATGTTCACATGAGGATTAATTTTGTATTCTTTTTATCCTTTCAGTAAAGTAAAACAAGGTCTGTTACCTAGCTTGGAAGATTTGCTGTTCTATACAATTGCAGAAGGACAAGAGAAAATACCTGTTCATAAATTTATTACAGTAAGTTTTTATATTTTTCTTATCTTTACAAAAGTCAGTAATAGTAAATCAGTATACAGTACTATTGAAATGTAGGCTTAAAATTAAGTCATCTGACTTGTAGATTTTGTCTGATACTATTTCTCTTGTTATGTTTTCAAATTTTTATCATGCTCATTTCAAGGTAATCAGTGAAAGAAAAAGAAACAATGAGAAACTTGTCCAGAATGTGGGTAATAGTGACACTAAAAGGCCATATACATGTTCAGGTTTGGGGTAGAAGTTTTTATGTACAGGAATAAAAACTTGTAGTTGGAATAAGCATATACATTATTTGCACTATATATTTACAGACTCTTATTTTTTTAAAAACAGGCACTCAAATCTACAGGATTGCGAACATCTGACCCCAGGTTGAAAGAGTGTATGGATATGTTAAGATTAACTCTTCAAACAACATCAGATGGTGTCATGCTAGACAAAGATCTTTTTAAAAAGTAAAAATTTCTGCCAAACCTTTAATGGTGATCTGCTATGCTATATGGTGATTTTGCTTTTAAAACGAAATTGCGTCTTTGAAGGCCAGTGCTTCCTGTCTAACTGAAAAAGGGATTTATAAACATCATTTATTTTGAAGAACATGGCTCACATTAGGTTCTATAATACACCGACTGAGAGCACACTTTCTTTAAATCTGTTCTGAGGAAGTTTAGCCACTGATGTTTCTGGTGTCCAGTACCTGGCGTGTGCTTTCAGTCTGAGTAGCACGCCCTTTGTCCTGTCATTCAGTCCATCTGCATGTGCTGTAGACCTCCAGATCTTTTCTACAAGGTGATTTTGATGACATCATAAGGTGACAGGACTTTAGACAGCCCTGTGTACCTCAGATTCACATACCTGCATTGTCTGCTTCTCCCCTCTTCAGACATATTCATACATAAACTTTGGCTATTTTCACTTCCCTCAAGACAGTTCAGAATTAGAGACAACTTTGGAAATTATATCTTTAATTTGGATGAATGAAAATATTTGTTTTGATATTTCTGTATTTGCATATGTGTTTATTATTTCTTTTAACTAATATGTTCTTATTAGTTTGATTGCTTAAAGATTTAATGGACAACATATTTGTAATGGATCCCAAAGAGTCAAATAGTATTTTAAACTACTAATATTTAATTAAGTAGAAACTAGTATAAAACCATAAATACTGCTGTAAGACATTGGCCTTTTCTGGACCATAGCCTTAGGTTGAAGTGACTCTAAAGAATGTTTGCATCTATTTAGAAGTTTATTTGTATGTGTGTTCTTTTCATTTTGGGGTTGGGTAATTTTTGCTCTAGATAGCTCCTGGAAATATCCTAAAGTACTAGGTCATCTGAGGATGTGTATATTTAACTGAGGTCTCTGAAGCTTCCTGATGTGCTTTGAAGCACTGCTCACAGTTTGGGATTCTTATCTTTTCACCAGGAGGGTCTTGGTTCTGTTAACTTAGCTGACCTTAAAGTGTAGACTTTAGGTCCATGTTGCAATTAGTGTTAAGAATTTTGAGTCTCTAGGACCTGTTTTTTGGGAGAGGGAAGGAAAAATCATTTAGAAACTTACTTATGCCTTTGCAGTATGGATTATTTTATTTTTAATGTGTTCATGAACTATCTGTGCAAAGTATTCTGATTATGGTGCTTTCTGGAGGAGTTATTTTGGTGTTATCTGTGAATGAAGTTGTCAGAGAAATGGTAGGTAGATAACCAGTAGGGGGAACTGCTTTGAACTTCTAAGTGGAAGCAGCATTTTACACATTTAAAAAAATGCCTTTAAAAAAGTGCTTTATAAGTGTATTGCTATGTTTAAATATGAAATTAAAAACAATTTACCCTGATTATGAAGCCAGGAAACCAAGATCATAAAATTTTCTACTTACAATTATGTTAAGAGGTGGTAATTACCATTGTTTTAACACTTATCCAATTTTCAAAATCTGTGATTGTAATACAGGCAGTTTCTACCTTGTCAAATGCTTAATGGTCTATATGAGCAGATAGTGGAAAATATAGGTTTATAGGAAAAATGATTTATCTTTTTATCCTTAAAATGAAGTTATTCAGAACTTCTAACTGTTAATCTTTTCAGGTTACCTAGCAAGGTGATTACTTCAGAGATATTCTTTCTCTGTTTTCAAATATAAAAAGTTATCTAGTTAATGTTGTCAGAAGTAAACTATCTCACTTCCATGCAGCTGGGGAGATTTTAAAAGATGGGATTCATTTCCCAGAGAAATAATTGATAAAGGTGAATGGAATAAAGGTGTATAGAAGCAGTGTGCTGTTCTTTTTACCTAAAGCACATTGTAGGTTAATATACAGGGGTTGCCAAAAAAAGTATATACATTTTAAGAGATGTTAACTCTGTATTACTTTTCGAAGTTGAATTAACTTACAGTAGCTATGTGTAGTTTGAAGTTCGCTCAACTGTACTTCTGCTATTTTCTTTGACTGTCCTGCCTGTTGCATGGTGACACTAGTGTTCATTTGATTAATGCCATCTTTTGAGTAAATGTCATACTTAAAATCTGTATACATTTTTTTGGCACCCCCTGTTTTTAGATTTTGTTGATAATAGAGAAACCACTATTATGTATGACTTTTTTTTTAGCTTGGGAGAATGAGTTCTAAGCATACTTTTTGGAGTGTAACCTGTTTGAAAGTTGGAGGCTGCCTGTACCTATGTGGATAGTCAGTTGTTTTTAATGCTGGTAATCCGTAAAACTAATGAAGTAAAAACATTTGTGTTGAAAATCTATCCTTTGTTTATTCATGCCTTTTTTTTTAACCTTATAAGTATTTGACTCTTTATTGTGTAATAATAACTTTTTGGTCCTTTTTGGTTTTGGAGAAAGTGAATGGTAGCCTTTCATTTGTATGTTTGACTTTTCTAAAAAATTTGATGCTATGTTATTTTACTAATGAAGGATTTTATGTGAGAAATATTTTGTAAAATACTGATGTGCATTACAGATTTTAGTTATAAATACTTAGGTGAAGAAGAACAGAAAATGGTTATTCCCAGGTCACCTATAAGAAAACTGAACAAAGCCCAGAGAAAAATGTAACTAGTGGAAAGTATCAGCCCCTCCTACTCAGTTCATTTTATATGACTTCTGATTTTCTAGTTAGACTCATGACACCGATATTAAAGTAAATCCCAAGAAAATCTTACTTGGAATGCTCCTCTGCATGCAGTTAGGCATCTTCTGTGAGCTGAGACTGCCTTTATCAGCCGTGTTAAGTTGCCAGGGAATTCTGTTGCTACAGCTTCCCCAGTACCTTCTGCTAGAGCAAAAAAACCCGAAAGTTTCACTGACTGTACAATTTTGTTAATTATAAATTTTTTAAAGGGATGATTAATTTTAAATAGTAGTAGGGTTTTTGTTGTTGTTGTTGTTTTTGGTTTATTTATTTATTTATTTATTTGAGTTAGAGTCTCACTCTGTCACTCAGACTGAAGTGCAGTGGCCACTGCCAGCCACTGCAGCCTCGACCTGCTGGGCTCCGGCGATCCTTCCACCTCAGCCTTCCAAGTAGCTGGAACTACAGGCACGCACTACCATGCCCGGCTAATTTGTGATTTATTGTAGAGACGAGGTCTTGCCAAGTTGCCCAGGCAGGTCTCGAACCCACGGGCTCAGGCAATCCACTCACCTCAACCTCCCAAAGCGCTGGGATTACAGGCTGAGCCACCGAGCTTGGCAGTAGTAGGTTAATTAAATTTGTTTGGCAGCCCTCATATTTTCTCATTCATAACTTCTTCAAAAATGAAAAAGTAGATTTGATTTGATGTAGGTATAAATACTGATTTTAAGAGCAAATTATTCTAATATTTTCCCTCTGAGATATGTGTTTTGGTGTATATCTCACAACACTGATAGTTGCAAGTTGGAGTTTAGAAGCTATTTGAAACATTTAAAATATTAAATACTAAACCAATTATAGTATTTTTTAGATTAACATTGAAACTGTCAGACAACTATCAAAGTCTGTTGAAGTAAATGTTAGCTCTAGGATGTCAATTAATACTATGTCTGTAGGTAATAATGGAAATTAGGACTCCAATTTTTTAAAGTTGTAGTAGGAGGTTCCTTATTACTGAAATGATAGCCATTTATATTAGAATTTTATTTTAAACCTATGTTTAATTTTATATTGGATAAGTGAATATATATTATCTTGAATTTTTATTAATAGTTAAACTGTGAAACTTGGTTTTATATTTTAATTTGATATTTTATCTAGAACAACTTGAATTAAAATATTGATACTTTAAGATTTCTCATTAACTACAGACTAAACAGGAATTACTGATGTCTGCTTTCTTATTTCTCCATTTGTGTTAGTGCTTAGTGCAAGTTACTCATTTCTAAGAATCTCATTTTCTTATTTGTAAAGTGGGGAATTCCTTCTTTAGGTATTGATGTTTTGAGGGCTAAGCAAGATGACTATTACACTTGAAACTTAGTAGTTAATTTTTTTTTTTTTAATGGCAACTTTTTTTTTTCTTCCCCAAAGAAGCTGCTAATAACAGTGTCACATCACTTACTTGGGAGGAATCCAGTTACATTAGCAACTTCCCATAGTAATGATTTGACCTTAGTACTTCAACTATTCGCATTTGATTTATTCTCTGTTAAGGGCCCTTACCTTTAACATTTATTATCGTTGGTATTATGGCTTGACACTCATGTTTAGCAAGTTGTCCTTTATCAAATATTCTGTCACTGAATTACAGAGACTATGTTGAGAATCAATAGTGTATGGTTGACTGTAATCTGTTTACAAAACTCTTCTTTAAGGTTACATTAACATTGATTATTGTTCTTTTTAGACAAAAAGAACATTGGTTCAAATCATTAGATTTCATGCCCTCTCATCCACTTGATTTGTCATGTCTTTTAAATAGTTTTTTAAACAGTAAAACATTTTTATTTTACAGTGTATTGCATTTCTTACATTAAATAGAGTGATTCAAAGTTAATTATCACACTATTTGATACAAAATTTTATTTAAAATTGTAATTATTTTTACAAGCATTTTTAACAAACATCTTTCAAGAAGTAAATTAGCCTCACAAAACAAAGTTACTTTTATGTCTAGTTTTTTACTTAGAAATGCAGATTTTAAAAAATGTAAATTAGGAAAAACATGTTAAAATGTGAAGAACTAGTAATAGTTATATAGAAACTAAGAGATATATTTTTGAGGTTACTTAATTGAAAAATAAACAGGATCTCAACCATGACAGATTGATTTTAGTTACCCGGACATCATGCTGAATGATTACCAACTTTGATAAAGTAAGAAACTTGTTTTAGATGGTCTTAATACTTAAATCTGGTGGAATGCATTGTCATTTTAATTTTTGACACAATTTTTAGGCACATCCAATTTATTTCTTATACATGTTCAACACAGCTTACAATCACTACATGAAAGACTGCTAGAAGGAAAGAAAATAACATAGAAAGTATAATTTAGATTTTTAGTTGCATAAAATAATACATTTATCTCTTGTTTAAATATGGTGTTATTATTCTCCTAATTAGCACTGTTATTACCAAATACTAGTATTTGAAAGGTACCCAGTCTGTTAATTTTTTTCTCACATTCCGCAGATGTGTTCAAAGCAACATTGTTTTGTTGACACAAGCCTTCAGAAGAAAGTTTGTCATTCCCGACTTTATGTCTTTTACCTCACACATCGATGAGTTATATGAAAGTGCTAAAAAGCAGTCTGGAGGAAAGGTAATGCTTTTGATGTACATGTTTCCCTAACCCAGTCACTTAATAAATTCAGCTCATTTGAGGTCTGGAGAGTAAAATTGTGTACTTTTCTTGTATTTTGCTAAAGAAAACACTTTAGCTTTGTTTGAGAAATTTAACTTAAATGAAGCTACTGGATTTAGTGTTTTTAAAAATTCTTTAAATATTTAACTTGAATTGTTCTGGCTAAAAAAATATTTCTAAGGTAAATAATTCTTTTTGATTTTCAAATGATTAAGGTGGTTTTTAAATTTAATTAATAAAAAACCTTATTGAGAATTTTTGCAGATCTGGTATCTTTATCATTAAATGAAATGTTTCTAGTTTTAAAACTTCTCTAAATAATAGTACTGGGGACTATTTTATTTAATATACATATGGAAAGTTTTGATTTTCTTTTATCTTAACTTTGAGTAGCTTTAGTATAATACTCTTGACTCTTGAATAATGCAGGAGTTAGGGATACTCACCCCCCGGGCAGTTGGAAATTTGAGTATAACTTTTGACTCCCTTAGAATTCTACTAACAAGTACTATTGACCAGAAGCCCTCCTGATAACATAAATAGTCGATTAACATATTTTATATGCTATATATATTATATAGCATATTCTTACAATAAAGTAAGAGGGTAGAAAATGTTACAGAGAAAATCACAAGAAAGAGAAAATATATTTACTATTCGTTAAGTAAGTGGCCGTGGATCATCATGAAGGTCTTCACCTTTGTCTTCAGATTGAGTAGACAAGAGGACAGGCTAGTCTTGCTGTCTCAGGGGTAGCAGAGGTAGAAGAAAATCTACATATAAGTGGACCCTCACAGTTCAAACTGTGTTGTTCAAGGGTGACCTGTATAACCTCTTGATAGTAATTTCAGTGTAAATTCATATTATTTATTTTTAGGTATTTGTTTCCTAATTTTTTAGACAGTGAAACCCTACCAGCACCCACAATCCTGATTAAAGAAGTTTTTTACTTTTTTCCTATTAAAAAACAAAAACAAGGTCAAGTTCCTCTTTTAGATTCTGCTTTTTTACAAAAAAAGCATTGGAAAAACATAAGGAATGATAGAGACTGAGAGAAGACACTTTAGATCTCACCTATAATCCTCAGATTTGCTTTTCCCTCATTTTTCATGAACATTGTTATAAAAGATAGACTGCAAAGCCACTGAGTGTTCTAAAATAGCTAGTCATTGGTAGATGCTAAATTTAGATGATAACATTTTTGGTAAAAGAAAATATGTTATGTCTGTTATATTTCTTTCCAATATTTTGGATAGGTTGCAGATTATATTCCTCAACTGGCGAAATTCAGTCCTGATTTATGGGGTGTGTCTGTTTGTACAGTAGATGGACAGAGGTAAGTTTATTTCAGTTCCATGAAACCAACTCTGAGTCTTAAGTTTTGCATACCAGTGAGCATGACATAGTGAAGACCATCTTTTATAAGGAAAATTAATCCTAACATGACATAATTTTAAAAAATTCAATAAGTTTAGATTTTACTGTAATTTTTAAAAATCACCTGAAACAGTAGCCTTATACTAAGTTTTATGAGGCACTTCATTTATCTTATTCACACTTCTTGTCTTTTTTTTTTTTTTTTTTTTTGAGTATTATTCAAGTACCTGCAGTTACAAATTTGTTTAGGAAAAGCAGACTTGTTAAAACATGACATTATTCTATAATAAATGACCACTAATAAAATTAGTCCCCATTTCTCACTTTAACATTGGCAACCTATACTATCAACTGTCTTTGTTCCTCATGCTGCCAATGTGGTTAGCAGGAGTATTGAGACAGTGTAATAGAATATGTCCCATTTTCCTTCAGTCATTTGCAAAGTGAAAAGTCAGGGCCTAACGTATAGGTTTCTTGAAGTCCATGAAAGTGATATTTGGGAAATGCTTACATTGAAGGCACAGCCACTGACAAATGAGGAATTTGCAGAATTATAAAAAAGAGAGTGATGTAAGATTGGAAAATGGTAAAGTTGTAAAATATTTTGTAAAACATGACCCTTTTTATTTTGCTGGAATCAAGCATCAAGATTATTATCATGTAATTTGGTTTTGTCATAAAAATTATGCCCAAGAGAAAAATCAGTATTCTTTTTTCACCACTTAAAGACGTAGATCAGAAATGTATTCTTTCTGGTTTCTTATTAAAGTGATTATTTCTTTTTTTATTAAAGTATAACATAAAATAAGGCGTTCAACTTGTAAGTAAATACAGCTCAAATAGTTTATATCAGGAATATAATTTAACTTAAATTTTTAAAAACTTCAGGTCATTTAACCTAATTTTATAGATTTTGCTCTATCAAGATAGTGTCCCAGGTTAAAGCTTTGTTCCTCTTTTTATGAAAATTTGATCTTAGGAGTGCTTTTATCCAAGTGCTTTTTATTTTTTATTTTATTTTAATACCAATTATCCTCAAGTATTTACAATAAAAAACATATGGTTTAGCCCATTCATTTTAAAGATAAGGAATCTGAGGCTTAGAGTTGACATATTGGTAAAGGTGAAACGAGCACCAATGTCTCTTAACTTCCAATTCATGGTTTTCTCTAAGAGCCCATAACCTCATTTGGGTTTGTAAAATGTACTGAGTACTCACTGTTACTTGAATTAAATGTTGGATGCTGTGAAGGGACACAAAAAAATGAGAAGACATGGTGATTTTATCCCATGGAGCAAATTCCAGGAGGGAGTGATATTCCTATGTTTGCACTTTGAGGAAATAGTTTATCAAATGATGGAAATATTCAAATTTGAAGAAAATTTTTATCATGTAAGGCTTGCACATCGTTTTTCTCTTCTTAAATTTCTCTGTGTCTTTCAGTTTTCTTATCTAGAGAATTCTGAAAGTTGGCTTTAGAGTGAGAACATACATGTTTTTAAATCCAAAGGTATTAAGGCAGTCTTTTTATCATTTTTAGAGTGATAGTCAAGTTGAAGTTATAGTCTGATTTCAAAATCATGCATAAATGTGTTAGGAAAAATGTGATGTGTTTTTGCTTGCTCTCTCCATCCATCCATCTGTATTTGTTTTTATAATGCACTTAGAAGTGAGGTGGCCATGTGTTCCTGTTTGATCTGTGATGACTTTGTTCACCTCTGCCTGGAGTAGTTATTAATAGTGTCCAGTTTTACCATGAATGAATTTCACTCTTAGTGAATGAATGCCTGTGATGTGTTGCAATCTTGTTCAGGGGACCTGGGCTACACCAGTAAATAAAACAAAGATCTCTGCTCTGTGAAGCTTACATTATAATTGGGTTGGCCAGAACTTTTTCATTCCCAGATGTACTCTCTACTTCATATACCCACAAGGCTTTCTTTTCCACTCTGTTTTTATCTACATGGTATTGATTACTGCCTGCTGGAAATTAGTGCCAACTTTATCAGGTTTATAAAACTGGAAGCTTTTTCTTTTAATGGGGCTGGAATTGTGAGTGGTTATAGTTCATGAGACGAGGCATTTATAGATAGGATCTCAGAGAATAGTATTGAATCTAAACTGAGCTCTGTTTAACTTTAACCATATGTATATATAACAACAGAACATAACGTTTTTTCCTATTGAATTTATGCCTAATTTCTAACTCAGGCTATAACTTCATGGTTTAGCCATGGTTTAAGGCTATGTGTAAAAAGATGGTGATAATCTCTAATTGGGCTAGCTCATTGAATATGATTGGATACAGGAGAGCGGTGTGCTTTTCTCTTGCCCTTAAAGAAAAATTTCTGCATTCCTTTCTTATTGATTATCTAATTTAGAGCCATTATTCATTATTTTGTTAGTGGAGTACTTCTATGCTTTTGCCTTTTTTCTCACTATCCCTCTTAAGATGAACATGCAGTTGGCCCTTTGTATCTGTGGGTTCCACTTCAGTGGATTCAACCAGAGATAGAAAACAGTGTAAAAAAAAGATGTATAATATGTACAGACATTTTTTTGTCATTATTCCCTAAACAATACAGTATTATTTGCATAGCAGTTACATTGTGTCAGGTATTATAAGTAATCTAGAGATAATTTAAAGTATATGGAAGGATACACGTAGGTTTATGCAAACACCAAGACATTTTATAGAAAGGACTTGAGCATCTGTGGATTTGTGTATTGTGGGAGTTCTTAGAACCAGTCCTTCACAAATAGCAAGGGATGACTAACATATTTATTCTTTAATACTGAAGTAAACTTTTGTGATTGAATTATGGAGGCATTTTTTGTAAATTGGAATTAACTTATAAAAAGAGTAACTCTAATTCTGCAGTTATGTTTTTTCTCTAGTTGATGTTAATTATTTTTAAAATCTACTTTTAAATAGGCATTCTATTGGAGATACCAAAGTTCCCTTTTGTCTCCAGTCCTGTGTAAAACCTTTGAAATATGCCATTGCTGTTAATGACCTTGGAACTGAGTATGTGCATCGATATGTTGGGAAAGAGCCGAGTGGATTAAGATTCAACAAATTATTTTTAAATGAAGATGGTAAGGATTACATAAAAATTGGTTGGAAACAGTAATATCTCATTTTCCTATGTAAATCTAAGTAGTCACAACATTTTTTGGAAGAAAATTGAAAGTGTTTTTTGTTTTTTCATTTGTTCATATGTTTTTTTCATTTAAAATCCGTAGAGATAGTTTAATCAACTGCTTTTAAAAATGGTTATTTTAGGCATCTCATATAACTGGGCAGTGGTCTAGGGAGAAGATGAGGGCAGAGAGTAAGAATTTCTCTTTATGACCACCTGTAGAGAATTATCTTGTGGCAAAATCTCAAAATGTCTGGGCTGGAGGCAGCTGGGAGTACTGGATATGGTTATTACTGTATGTTGGTAATTATCGCAACTAAGCGATGGATACATGGGTGTTTATAGATTATTCTTTCTACTTTTGTATGTTGTATATAGTATTTTGAAAACTTCAATAATAAAAAGTTTTTATGGTGGCCTTGCTGAGATAGTGAATGGGGATTTTTTTCATTGACAGTGTTAATGGTATTATCCCACTAGTATGTAATTGACAGGTGGCGAAAAGTGTGAGTTGGTTATATGGGTAGAGGATTTAAGAAAGAGAAGTTAAGTTAGTGTACATGAGGAAGGCAAGACTGAATTGGTAGAAAGGACTGGACTGAATTTTGGTTGGTTGGTTGGAAAGAATGTGAGGGGCACTGCAGAACCTACCTTAAAGAGAGAATGTTGCAGACACGTGTGAAGGGAGATAATTAGGTTTCTTTAACTAGAATTTTTATATAGCACTATAAAATTCTAGTATAATACCTAAGATATAAATACCCAAATTAAACTGGATATACTTGTTGATACTTTTTAGTTCTTTAGTGTATGTATTAGAAAACTTTGACTTAGCCTCAACTGTGAGCCAAATATTTGTATGGTTCATATGCTCAATGATGTGAAAAGCCTCTAATATAATATGAAAGACCTCTGTGTGGTTTTTGCCTTGGGGACAAGAAATACTTGTTAAAATTGATTAGTTTTGTGCATTCCAGTTAAAAACATGTCCTTAATTTCTGATGTCCATTTTGTCAGTATACCAAGCTCTCATATATGTCATTGCTTCAAATGGTAGCTTTTATTAAATTAGTGTGTTATATGCTACTTCTGCTGTTCTTAAATACCATTTAATTAAGAATTCTAAATGGAGCTCTTCAACCCTATCTTACTCATGGGAGAGCAGGGAAAAAGTAGATTTCACAGTCGTAGCCTTAGGCAAGTTTTATATTGCAGGTAGACTGGTGGTCGTTATGTTGTATTTTCTTTTTCTTTTTTTTTTTTTTTGAGTTGGAGTCTCACTGTCATCCAGGCTGGAGTGCAGTGGCCGCTCCCGGCCACCGCAGCCTCGACCTGCTGGGCTCCGGTGATCCTTCCGCCTCAGCCTTCCAAGTAGCTGGAACTACAGGCGCGTGCTACCACACCTGGCTAATTTTTTGATTTATTGTAGAGATGAGGTCTCACCAAGTTGCCCAGGCGGGTCACGAACCATGTTGTATTTTCTGTGGTGGAATTCCAGATGTTCAGATGTCTGGCTTTTGAGCCAAAGGCATAGTGTGAGCAGTTACATTTGAAAATGTTATAATCATGCCGAGAAATGATTTAGTGTTCTTTAAGATATCTTGAGTGTAGTATATGTAGCATTTGCTGAGTACTTACCATTTAGAAAATATCTAATGCCTATATTATGCGGTACCGTTTAGAATACCTACATTATCAGCCTCCTAAGGCTGTAGAGTTTGAGCCTGATAATGTCAGAAAACTCTAGAATGACAGATATCTGAACATCTGTACAAATTTAAAGTGATTGAGCACAGTCTGATTTCTGTATTCTGCTTTCTGTCTGCATATGACTTTTCCTTCAGGTGGATAATATTTGGAAAATTGTGTTTCTTGGCTCCCTCTTGCCATGTAGTATTCTTCTGGGACAGCAAATGCTCTCATTTTGTGTGGCCTCAAAAATAACAAACTTCTCTTAGCATAATTTGGAATAGGCAAATCTTGATTGCAATAATCACATGTAGCACTGAGTTTTTTTTTCTTTTTGGATTAGAAAATATAGTTTATTTAGAAAGTAAATTAGAAAGAAAGAGGAGATTCACTTCCCCAATGTAGGGGAGGAGGCCAAAGCTAAGAAGCATGGCTACAACCATAGCTCATAGAGCACATGACCACACCAGAGTGTAGTAAGGCCAGCACCAAGATTTTATTTTAACGTTTAGAACTAGGCATTATCATGAGTAAACCAAAATGTACATTTTAAAATTTTTATTTTATTTTATTTTGTTTTATTTTATTTTGAGTTGGAGTCTCACTCAGCCACCCAGACTGGAGTGCAGTGGCCACTCCCGGCCACCGCAGCCTCGACATGCTGGGCTCTGGTGATCCTTGCGCCTCAGCCTTCCAAGTAGCTGGAACTACAGGCGTGCGCTACCATGCCTGGCTAATTTTTTTTGATTTATTGTAGATATGAGGTCTCGCCAAGTTGCCCAGGCAGGTCTTGAACCCGCGGGCTTAGGCAATCCACTCACCTCAGCCTCCCAAAGCGC